>CABEGB010000870.1:110789-311014 GCA_901521435.1 Crematogaster levior | reverse complement strand
TCTCGTTCTCGATTTGCGAACGCAACGTACATTCAATATTCAATCAACGCAAAATTCACCATTTTTTCAATATACGTGTTGATATCAGAGAGGAAATTAAATCATCATGCAGTTCTTATAGTACCATATGAATTTGTTATTGATTACAGTTCATACAAATAAAAAAGTTGTTGCTGTAGAAAATATAATTGACATTTAACGAAATTTATGAATTAAGAGGCGCTGATCAGATATTAATTTATATCTCAGAAGTGTATTGGACGCTTGATACTCTTCTGCCGATTTCCAATTTTTGGCGAACTCTAGATCTGATTGATTGATTGGATTTGGTTGATTGACATTTGTTGTATGTACTGAAATGCTAGAAAAATAATTTTTCAAATATAAAATGGATTTATCGGAATCTTTTCACTGTTAAAAAGTCCGCTCTCTTACTGATTCATTTATTTCGTATTATTACTGCTACAATCAGATCGCAATACACTGGTTTACTTCCCGTTCGATTTTAAAATCCGCCGGGAACTCGATATTACTCATTGATTTCCTATCCATTTGTGCTTTCCATTTAAATATTTTATGTGATGATTTTTGTACAGTTTTATCGTTATGTCAATAACGTGTTATCACAATACAAGATTGCAATGAAACAACTTTTTAAAAGATATTAAAAATAAGTTTTCTTTTAGAAAGATTAATTTTAACAAAGAATGTAATAAAATTACTAGATATCTATTTAAATTGTTCTTTTCAATACTAGAAAATATATTATAGCATCAAGAAAAAATATAGAGATTTAGATTAGATATTTTGAAAAATATCTATAACTAAAATTTCTTCTTTCTTTGAATTGTGTTTAAAAATGCTTGAAAAATTCCAATTTTTTTATTCTGTACAGTTTTCTATTAAATTGTTCGTTCTTCATGCTCTTCGAGATCATTCAGCTAACGAAGTCCTAACGAAGAGAGAGTAGTCGAATAAATTGCGGAGTAAATTCGATTCGCGTACTAGTGGCGTTTCCAAGTTTTTGATCTTCCAAGTTTGCGAGTAAAGCGCATACATACGAAGAGAACGACGCTTCGCCTTTTGGTATGCACGCTTAGTCGCGCGCCGCGCATCTCAAATCGCAATGTAATCCAGAATTGACTTCATCTCGAATTTCAAGGCATATTCGATATGCGACGTAACTTTCACCCGTACCACCATTTTCGAATTGTATCGTTAACGAATGTACTCGATTGTTTATGATCGAAATGCCTCAACGAGAAACTCGCATTTTCTCTCACCCCATTGCATTCGTTTTATCTTTAGAAACTCCAAATTTTTAATCACTGAAATTTCTATATCGAATTTTGTTTACACATTAAAGTGAAAATGGAAAATTATTTTACGTTTAGTTTAATATTTTATAACTCTTTATCTATATATAGGTGATTTTATATATATGGTATAAAAGTGTAAGTAATTTTTTCATTTCTTTAAAATGCCTGATTTGCAGAATCAGAGGAAAATCGTGAATGACCGAGCTGTTGTGAACTTTTTAGCATAGCGCGCTGAAAATAGAACACAATCTCAAGTTCGTGCTGGAAACGTTTTGGAAATTCGATATACCTCTTCGCCGACTTTTCTCTGCTATACTTCCGCTACCATCGAACTTCCACACTTTTTAAAGAAAAGTACCGCGGTCTTTTCCCTCGGAAACGTACCTCTCTGATAGGGACAAAGTTTTTTCGTTTGCGGCAAACATTTTATCAAAATCTTGCCGTCAGGTCAAATAGTTGGTAACATCGTTTTTTTTCTTATAAAACGATAAAACGATACAACCGGAGACGGATCTCACATAAACTGTCACGAGCACGTTTCATTCTGGCGAGTCTTTAAAAAGATATAATAGCGCGCAATAGAAAGACTTCTATTTCTTTCTTTCGGATCTGTATCGCAAATATAATACATCTTTGCGATGTAGACAGAACATACGAGATTGCCGGAACGTCCGACATTCGCGGGATAAATGTACGACGGAACTGGAAACATGCAAAACGGTACATCATCCTGTCTCGCCAGTGAACAAACCAGATCCGCGGACGAGCGATGGATGCTTCGGCGAAACAAACCGTCATGGCGGATGGAACGGAATACACTACTCTCCTCTTTCCTTACTTCTCTCTTTATCTATTGATGAACAGTCTTTCTGAAAAAGGTGCTTGTGTACAAGCTTGCAAAATTTAAACTTTGTAAACGTTGGCGATCTCTTTTATTTTGGTATCGTGTAGTAACTGTTATATGAAGCTGTAGACGATCTCTCAGTAAGTAAGTGAATAAAATTAAATAGATGTTACGTAGGTACGTCATGAACGTGTCAGAAAAAAAGAACTAGATATTGAAGTCGAACGAATCGAGTAGCTGGACAAAACAAGTGGCTCGGATCCGTGTAAATAATTCGCAAGAGGGAAATATGGATCGTTCGATATCGGGAAACAGGACACCATGAAGAGATTATGTTCTCGAATCGAGCTGCTGGTCGCGCGCGCGCACGTTTTCTATATCGGACGAGCTCACTTCGTAGGTCGACGAGAGAATCTGCCGGAGTGAAATAAAAAGAGAAAGAGAGACAGATCGCTTTTCCGTGCTGGGATAAGGCTGGAAAACAGCGATTTTGTAGCCTTGGCCACGTAGGCCGCTCTTAGTGGGACCGTGGATACTGACCTAAGTGCTCTCAGACCTCAAGTTACCCGATTCGGGCGTAAGGCTGAAGTCGAGCACCCACTTTCGCATACGTTCCTCGTAGTGCCGTGAAAGGTCAGAGGCTACTTTATCGCATGGGCTCCAAGTGGAAAATTTAGTAAAGATAGCTGACCGCGCTTCAAATTGACATTCATCCTTGTAAACTGGGTTAGAGATGGCTATTTCGGCCGAAGAATAGTAATTGACAGCGATAATTGCGGAGGGTGCAAATCTTTCAGAGCGAATTTCTCGTCGATCTGTCGTTTTTAATCTCCTCACTCTATTGTACATACGTAATCATAATTTTTATATGTAATATGCAAATGTATAATTTTAGTTGCTGTTACATACATATACATTCTATCCTAAAAGTACATATTTTGAATTGTAATTTGCATCTGCTAAAATTAAAATTCATAAATAAAATCTCTTTAATTTAGAAATATTAAAAACAAGAATAACAAATTATTATAGCATTGAATAATTTCGCGCAATTTAATTATTATAGCATTGAATAAATTTCGCGCAGTTTAATTAATTTAATTTTGAAATAACTGAGAATACGAATAACTATCATACTACATAACTATTGAAATAATAATGTTTCGCTTAAACTACCTTCTTACTGCCGGCTATTATTTTTGCGCCAATCTAATGGAATATGCGAATGCCTGTATTATTTTCTAAAAGTTATATAAACAGTATATTTTTCTCCGAGAGATCGATTCGTAGTTTATAAACTAAGTATATTCTCGTATGAAATAATAAATAGAAAATCATATGTTTGTAACATTTGTTGATAATATATTAACGTTTTTAATTAATGCAACATATCTTTTATTACAACAAATTACAAATATATATAAGTAAACACATAAGCCTTTTAAGAGCCGGACATTTTTTACGATAACAATAGACTAATTATAATAATTAAGTTTGTATATTAAAAATTATGCAAAAATACATCAATGTCAATCAATTGTCATACGCGTTTCGAACTTACAGAGTCTTCTTCAGTGGCGTAACAATACATTCTCATATACAAATTCGAAACGCGTATGACAATTAATTGACATTGATGTATTTTTGCATAATTTTTAATATACGAACTTAATTATTATAATTAGTCTATTGTTATCGTAAAAAATATCCGGCTCTTAAAAGGCTTATGTGTTTACTTATGTATTTATATTGAGGAGCCATATATCAATTAATTTTAATTTTTTACAAATATATATTTTTCTATAATTTGCATAACTGATAACACAAGTAAATTTATCTTATTCTCGCACGAGTGACATTTCCAAATCATTAAGATATCAAATGAACGTCGTTAGCTCAATTTTGTTTTACATGGTAAAGGATCTTAGGACGAAATCCTTACTCGCGCGTCTCTTTCATCAAAACGATTCGTTCGCGGTTTTTCGTCACGTCTCAAAGTTGCACCGTTATCCCTGGTAATTAGGGAAACGTCGGCTGGAGGTGACGGGACAGTATTATCTCGCGTGTCTCTCTCTTCTTCTTGAAACCTCCAGCGATTTTGACGGAGCGAAAATGCGCGAACGAGACTTATCCGCGCAAAGATACCGGTGTGCGTCACAGCCAGACAGACGGAGTCGTTGTTCGGCGAGCATCATCGAAATAATCGTCAGTTGAGATAAAAACTGACGTTCAGACAAAGCAAGCAAGGGGACGAATAAGGGAGAGAGAGAGAAAGAAAATGCTCTACGACGACGACGACGACGACGACGACGACGACGACGACGACGATGATAACATGGGCGAAGACGGGAAGATAATATCACTCGCAAAAGAGTCGAACAATGCCGGCTCGTTATTGCATTCATACCATTCTCATTCGTGCGACGGGCGTCAAGCTATGATGGACTAAAGGCGTGAAAGATTAGAAGAGAAAATGAGAGATATAGAGAACAAACAACAACAGAAACGAAGAGATCAAGCGCATTGCGCGAGGACGCATCGAAGGGGGAACTTGCACTTGCTTGCTTTGCTCGTTTATTTCACCCGTATTTCAACTTATTGAAGCAGATTGGGCTTTTTATGGGGGCGTAAAAACATGAGATAACAACGACAGGGGCGAGTGCCGCTCCCGTTATGTCGTTGATGTAGAAGGCCGGAGCCGCTCGTGAGTAGCTGTAAGCTCGACGTGGTGCTGCCGGCAGCTACGCGGATGAACTTAACGAGGCGTTTCGCTTCACGGAGCAAACTACCCGTGGAACTTTCGTAATATGCGAAATTTTTGCGCGTACTCGTCCTCCAACCACCCCGAAAATGCAACTTCTTTGCCTCTCTGCGAGATCACATAGCGTTAAATGAAAATGGCCAGGTTGAAATGGATGAATCAATTTCTTCAACGGTGGATAGTTTTTTCAAGGAGCATACCTATAGAATACATGAATGAATCGTGAATTTCAAAAAATTTATTGTTATAACATGTATTTCAAATGTGAAGGTAAAGCTTTTTATTCCAAAAGAGTGAGAAAGTTGATGACGCAAAAAAAATCTTACTTAAACAGGTTATTATTTTAAATAAGTAAGTTTAGAAAAAAAATATAATAAAAAAGTTTTTAGTTGTGACTGTAATACTTACGCTACGAGAATGTGTAAAGTGTTTCAGGTTGTTTCTTAATAAAAAATTTTCACAGTCATTTAAAGAACATGATTTTTAATGAGAACATTAAAAAGAATTAAAGAAATAGTCTCAGACTATTTAATCAAATAATATTGTACTTTAACAATTAGTAAAAAAAAAGTAATTGAGTAAAAGAAAACGGAGAAAATATGTATAATACAATGGAAAACTTGCAGCCTCGATATTTCTAGAAATATTATTACTTTATAGTATGTTTAAAGTTAACATCTTAGAGCAACGATGTTCGATCAATTGAACGAGCGTAATGGATGTCGATCGATGGCGGATCACGATTTTTGTGTCAACGTTTCACGACATTCCCCGGGAAATCGGAAGCTGCTCGTTGCAGCCGCGACGCGCTCGGAATAGCGGAATGCGAGGAACTCGTGGGGGCTTTGAGAGAAATTGAATCGTAAAAATGCAGTATTCACGTATGACGGAGCCCCGTTAAAGCGTTCACAACGGAATTCATCCTCTTGTTCGGTGAAAATGTTAAGGCAAGGAGCTAAGGATAGCCAAAACGTATACAGGCTAGGTCATTCTGTTATCAAAAAAATCTTTTAATAACACGTTTTCTAGATGTAATTTTTTTCAGCAAAAGTTTCTAGGAGAGTCTAATTGCAGTGTTTATTTTTAGCGAAGATAAAAATATATTTTCGCAAACTAAATTCTTTTTAAAGGAAATCAAGTGCAGTTTTAGTTGTTTTCAACCAAATTTTTATTTTATTCTCCATTTCTGCATTGCTCAAATATAAAATTATTTCATTAAATTTTACATTTTTCTTGTTTATTCTTGTTAAATTTAATGTCGAAAATGTAGAATTTTTGTTGCAAGTTTTTTTGTTGTCGTTAAAAACAATGTTCTTTAAATGACTGCGAAATTTTTTATTAACGAAAAAACACTACACATTCTCGCGACGTAAACATTCACAACAGTCACAACTGTAAAAACACAAATTTTCGGATATCTGTCAAATGGAACGGACAGGCGCATCTTTTTCTCTTATATTTTAAAACA
Organism: Crematogaster levior; assembly: GCA_901521435.1. Lineage (NCBI taxonomy): Eukaryota > Metazoa > Arthropoda > Insecta > Hymenoptera > Formicidae > Crematogaster > Crematogaster levior. The sequence goes on along the minus strand of CABEGB010000870.1, from coordinate 304,622 downwards.
TTTGTCTACTACTACGGTCCACCACTGCACTGTAATGGAATCTTCGACCCAGAAATCCCTCAAGATTTTGACGACATTCCAAGCTTTTACATTACGTTTGTTTTGATTTCCCCGTGCATGAACACGCCGACAAACTTGCAGGTATACCGAGGTATAACTGTTGTAACATGCGTCACAATCGCATCATGGTTGTCGACAAATCGTAATACTCCGACACTGTTAAGGCAAGAATTAAAGCGACGAGAAAAAAATTCTAGCAAATCGACTATTCTTTTAACTATGTAATTCTGAATAGATAGAGATGAGTATCTTATTTGCAATACAAAAACGTACATGTATATCATTCGATATGCTGAGTAGAAAGAAGATGACTTTTCATGTGAACGCGAGCAAGATTACGTTTATCTAGCTTATGCATTTAAAACAGCGAATATCATGTCAGAGTCGAGACCTCGTCAATCTAAAGCAAAGTATATATTAATGGTATATATTAATGGTAATAACCGTACTGTGAAGGAATTCCAGAATTTCTATTTTGTCATATCAGTTAACATTAAGCTGAAGCTTAGCGGCCAGCGAAAACACGAAACAACAAATGACAGAAGAATGACAGAAGACAAGGTGTTTGCACCGCATGTACGCTGAATGAATAATTTATATTCGTGCAAGCAAGAGCATTAAATAGCAGGTGTTGCTGCTTGAATTCGTTGTTTACCACTATACCCGTGCTGTATGTCCTTTTCTTTTTTGTTTTACATGAAACGACTATGCACATCCCGGAGGATCGATCAGCATTAAAATAGTACGAAGACTCACTTTCTCATCGGAATCGCTTCATATAACTCCGCTGTGTTTTGTACTTTGATAATTAAACGATCGTACTGTTTTTCTCGTGAGATAAAATGTAGTATTTTATTTTCTTTGTTTCTTGTTTCTATTAGAAAATATATAATTTTTTTACTTCTTGTATTATAACAAAATAAAGACTGAAAAATTTGGTTTTATTATATAATAAATTATAATAAAATAGTAAAAATAAATTTTTTATTATAATAAAAATTTATCAAATTATGAAAACTTTCTAATGAGAAAATGTGAAATAAGTTTATTTCATTTTTAATGTTTGTACAAAATTTCATATATAGCTTGGCAATCTCAAGTCCCATTTTGCTCTGCATTGCTGTAATATGTACTTTACGAAGCATTTGAACGTAAGTGGTACCTCTTATTAATTCGAAAGCGAAGGAGGACTTTAATGAGTCATATTAGTCGGTTATAAAATATTAGTAAAAGAGCATAGAAAAATAGAAGTAACGAAATCGAGCCGCTTTATTGCTTTCGTAAACTAATATTTACTTTACTTGTCTCATCCAAAAGTAAAATTACAAATATCTCAATTGCGCATTTCGCCGCTAACATACCGCTTCTTCATTAACAAAAAATCCGATGATTGCTATTTAAAATCGTATATCACATTTCGAAAACTAAGTCTTAAAATTTAACGTTATATTTTTATTTGAAAAATATCTCGTAGCCTTATACTTCCTCTGGAAATGAATAGTATTATATTATACAATAGTTTAGTTGTTTATTGTTAAAATTCAGGATAATTTATACGGCACTCAAACCGCGCATAATCATGTCCATGACATGATTATCTAATACGATCGTGCGATCAGACGTTTGACACACATACGGAATCGATTTCAACTGGCTTTTGGCGCGTGCCGATGCTATCAAGTGATTTATTCTGTTTACCAAAATGCGATTTCTCCTGGATATTCAATTATAGAATTGATTCGCAGATATCCGGAAGAATCGTGCTTGGCCACGCAACCGAAACGAAATTGTATTTTTAACGATTTTCCATTCTGGGATTTCGGAAGGACAGTATATCTGTCGGCGAATTGATCTCGTGCGGATTTCTCGCGAAATGAAAATGTCAGATGATTTATTCTGTTTACCGAAAGTATGATAATCGCATACAAACAATCGTTGGTATGCGATAGGCACGCGTAACATATACCAATTCTTGACAATTAGGTAATAAATGCATGCATTCGCCGGCATAAAGTTAATATTAATTTTTATTATTGCTCCGCGAGAATTCGATAGCCTTGAAAGGATACGACCTCGATGACACTCGCGCGACGTACCGTCGAATTCTAATCGATTCCCTGCCCGTATTCCGGACAAGATAGAGGTGGACGAATGATTTAGTTCGTTCACGGAATGTCAAACATCTCGTGGTCAAAATCAAGACGGAAGTGGAACAATGAATTTACCGCCGCGACGCATTTCCACGTCGGAATTCATGTACACACGTCCATCGTGATGTCCCGTGAAGTGGGATGAGTGAGATCCTTTCGAGTTATCTTCTACGATACATACGAGTTAGCATATCGCCGAGTCGAAAAGAAAAATAAACGCAAAATATATGGAGTGTCTTATAATTACTATTGCGTTTTTCTTTATTTTGAATGTCTAATGCTGCATTGTGATTTTATGTACGGCAAAAAGATATTGATGAAATTGAGACAACGCGCGATATACATACAAGAAATATATTATCCACAATAACTAACAATAGTCTGTTGTCTTTTCTTGCAGGTAAGTGCATAAGACGCATCTTGGTCGAAGATGATTAATTACTCGAGCGCCATTAATGTAAGTAAACTAATGTAAGTCGATTCTTGATTGATAAGCCTTAGCTATCCATATTTTTGCAAGTGCCGTGTGAAGATTTTTTTTTTTGAAAGGGAAAAAACAAGATACATACAGCTTCGTCGCGGTAGTATTTTAGGAAAAGACCATCATCTTTGGTCCATGATTTATGACGATCATCACTCGTTTTCTTCCCTCGGTTCACTATTGTTATGTCTCGACAGTATTTTTTGGTTGATACCCTAAGTGTTCCTTCGCATAATACACGTCAGACTCTCGTAAAGATTTCGACGGCAGGAGAAGAGCTCAATCATAGGTCGGACATGTTTCGGCTCCATCGAAGCGGAACCGATTCAAGCCCAACAAAACCGGAAAAAATGAAACACTTTTGAGACGGATAGCATTATCGTTCGTGAAACACGCACGATACTAAAAATAGAGTTGCCGTGAATAAAAAATAGTACGATAATGACGATAATCATAGTTCGTAGAAGACACATAAAATTTTTGCAATCTGTGTTTACGCAGCGAATCAGATTTTTTTTTAATGATACAACAAATTCAACTTGTATTATCTTAGATATTAATGCTGTCATAATTCAAACCGAAGAAGTAGAACACATATATCCATAAAATCGTTCGCGTTCGCTGCATCGATATGCCATTTATAATTTCGGAATGTATTCGCGCTGATGTTTAACTTAATTTCTTCTAAAGCGGTGTTTTAGTAGAAGTTTCGTGATCGCGAGAAATCTGCAATATTTAGCGTCGTCATCGAGATGCAGATTATATTGCGTTATCGTTCTCTCGCGCTCGCGCCGATATATAAATTTTGCCGAGGCGAAAAAGATGCACGTCTATCAAAATGTAAATTACGGTGTCCGCCACCGAGAAGATCGTTTTTCCGACTTTTCGTCGCGAATTACCGTTCGATTCCCGACGGACAGGAGCGCGCGTCGGTGACGATCGGTCACGATCGCGTTGACACAGCGCGCAATGACTTTTTCTCCCCCTTTTAGAAAAGCCATTCGTATCGGCGGTACAGTTTTACGGCTCTATGGTTCTATCATCTGAATTCCGCCAGCAGCGATCTGTTCCACCATTCTCCTCCCTCACTCCATCTCCCTCGCTCTCGCACCCTATCTATCTGCTCCGTCTCCTCTTTTCCCTTCTCGCCATCATGCTGTCGCACGAGACACTACGTAACTATTGTCCCATGAAATTGGACGTCATTCATGTACCGAACGTCCATGACTCTTTCACGGCGCGCATCGAACGCCGTAACGACCGAGCACGCGAACTAACTACCAACGAACACTGCTCCTCTGAAAGACCTAATTTCTGATATCTCGGACACAAACGCGCGTAATCGGGTTTCTGTGCACACTGTACCAAATCGCAAAACCGCCGCGTCGTAATCTAAAAATAATAAAAAGAAAATTAATATCATAGATTTATCTTAATATTAAGCACGCAAAAATTATTTTTATTAGTCACTTTTTCTCGAACTATTGTTACAATCAGTTTTTACTTTTAAATTACATTTTCCTGAAAACTTACGCCAAAGGGTAAGAAGATATATTTTGAATTTTTTAATTGAGTTTTATTTTGCGAAGCGATTCTTGTAATTTTTAATTTTTACATTCGCTTCCACGTTTCGCAGAGTTTGTCGAACTATCACACGAGACAATAGTGTGGGGTGATATACTGTCTACATACATATGTACACACTTATACATGTATAATGTAATATATATATATGTATATATTACGGTCTCCCTAGATATTTGCAACATTGTGCTCCTCCTCGTTGCAAGGTGCACGCAGCATGGCTCGTTCATCACGACGATCTAATAACCCTCCGCCCTGACGACGGTGTAGAAACGTGCCATCTAACGCTAGATGGACAGCTCGCTTTGTCGCAGAAATTACGGGATTCCAAGCACCAGCGAATTCTCTGCCTCTCCTCTTCGACCATCTCTCCTCTCTCTCTCACACACCACACTCTCTCATTTCTCTCGTCTCCTCTGCGGTATTCCCTTTCGATATTCGGTATCCCCGGATTTCTTCTTCATGATTCTCTTCGACGTTCACCGCGTTCTTTTGTGCGCCTTCTATTGTCTACGATTGGAATGACCCCATCCGTGTCCACTTTCCGAGGACACCGTATGAAGCTTCATGCTTGTTCTATTCAGACCGCACAACGAGGTCCGATGGTGGCCCGTTATACAGCTCTGAAATACGAGAGACTCTCCTCTCCCCTCCTCTTTCTCTCGCTCTTTTGTCTGGCACTTGTTTACTTCTGTGCATTGTTTCTACGAGAAGACGAGATTTTTCCTACGAGCGAAAGCGATTGTACAGGATTGCGTGGGATAAGACGCAATCTGCGATGTTTAGGTTCCATAGTACTCTGTTCGAAAGAGACAAAATCGGAGGAAATAATCGCGATTCGAAGGAATCAAAGTATGAAGATAGTTGTGAAGAAGCACATACGGTTCTCTCTCTTTTTCTCTCCTTTCCCTCCCCTATCAATATAATCGCATAAAATCGAATATTCTGTAAAAAATTCTATGATTTGTTCAATCTCCATACGAGCCTGTTGCAATACACATAAGCTTCTTATCGTGAAATACCGCAAATATATTTTCAACCGACACATCAGGCGTCATCTTACAAACACACGCTTGAAACAAAACCCTTTCCGTGTCTCTATTTTGCGATGCGGAAAAATTTCATCAAAATAAATTCGATTTATGTCACTGTTGCATTCTGAGCATTTAATCGAAATAAATATAACAAATATAAAGATAATCAGATTAGGCATTACACGCGATAATGAGATCGCTTCAAAAAAAACTTTAGAAATTGTTTTACTGAGTATTGTTTCCGATGCTGTTATTAATTCTAATTTTTAATGTAAGACATAAATAAAAAGTACAATTTTTTAAAACCCATTTTAAGTTTATTTCAACTAAACCTAGTGAATGAAAAGCTTATTTTTATACTAGAAAACGTAAGAAAGTAATGAGAGGAGGTAAATGTTTCCGCTGTATGCGATTGAAAAATTTACGGGGATGAAATCTCAGGAAGATGCCGAGTATCGGTATATATTATCTCGTAGTTAGTTGAGACCTTTGGTTTTCCCTCGGCATGCTGACTGGCATCGCAATCGGACCATGCCGCATTGCGGGGTGCATTTTCTAGTATCACCTTTCGTTCTCACGCTTTCTCTCTCTTCTGCTTTCTCTCCCCATAGATCCTTTCCTCCTCTGCTCATATTTTTCTTTCATTTTCATTTGCTCCCTGCCCTCTCTAAGACTGCCGAACATTCCACGTTCTTTCAGACCGCATGCTTCTTACGTATTTTCCCCGTAATTAACAAGAAGAAATCCTCAGAAAAAGGTACGTCGTCAAAAGACCAGATCTCGACTGAAAGAAGAAAATCGGCCTCTACCGACGAAATTTTATGATTTCCACGAGCGAGCGAGCGATTCTTCAGTCAAAATGGCTCGGACTTGGAGGCTATTCCCGAGACGATTCAATTTAAAATCAACAGCATAATCAGATAATAATATTTTTTCATGTTATATCTCTTCAGTGCTTCATATTTTCTTTCCCGATTTTCCAATGTCTTGAATTGAAAAATACTCGATATTCATTTTCACCTCAATTACTTGCATATTTTCGCGTTATTCACACTTGATCTGAAAAGATCATGACGATTATAATTTTTCTATCAATTGACATTCATTTGTAATTTGCTGCATTATTCTTACTGCCGTTCATTATGGCATGGATGAACGTAATGACGTTAATTGAAAGAGAAACTTGCAAGAAGTTGATAACTCACCGTCTGGAAATCTATGTACCTCGATAATAAAAGCTAGAATTGATTTTTCGATTTCCTCGTAATTACGTTGTGAATCACGTGAATGTGATTCGGTCGGAGTATTAGGAATCGAAGTCCGATTACTTAAATTATGAATTCAGAACGAATTCAAAAGTTCCGCGAGGGAGATGGGGATGACTTCACCAGCACCTTGCGCCGTGATTTACGTTCGATGAGGAGTAACCATTTGTAAAGTCCACGCCTGCAAACACGGTAAGACGTAAACGAGAAACTTGCAACTAAACTTCTGTGAGTAGCGGGAAAGAAACATCGATGTGTTTACCGCGGCAAAATGTCTGAAAAACTTTTCATAAACATGATGTTGTTTATCAGGAGATTCAAACGTTTTCGCAGGCCCTTTCTTTTTGTATGCTGTAACTTTATTCTTTGACTTTGACATCAAAAATGCCGTAAGCATCCAGAGAAAAAAAGACAAGGATCTCTGCGGAAGCTACTTTTCCGGATAATATTTTATTCATTCGAAAAAAATGCGAAATAAAGCATGCTCTACTTTCGTTTTACCTCATGAACGTTTGTATAAGGATTACATGCAGCTTTTTACAGAGGTATTAATCTTTATGTACAACATTTTCCGGCAATTATACAATTATCTTTAGAATATGATACTTTTCACTTTTTTACATTTTAAATTTAAGAATATTTCATAAATAAATCAGTAGTAACAAGAAAATTGTGCGAAATAAAAAATTTAACTGGAATATAAATTATGCAATATGACTGTGTGAAATATCGAATGTTCGTACGCAATTCATCTAAAATTCGCAAAAATTTCGGTAAATAACACGTATTACAACACAGACGCGTTTCAATTAAAATAAAATATTTATAAATCAAAAATGCAAATTCACGCCTTTCTAGAGCCCAATAGTGACAATAAATAAAAAATATAACAACATAAAGATAAATGTATACCTATATTAGGAAATATATCTTAATAAACAAATCCCAAACGAACGAACGAACACGTTTCGATGGAGTCCTCTTCAGCGGATGCGAAAGTAAAATCATCTTGTTACAAGTATAAAGCAGAAACCGAATGCTCATAGCAGTGAGCATGTGTCGCAGTCAAGTACATAAAAAAGAGTCATGAAGTCCTCCAGATTGGTAAACACGGTAGAGCGATGATAAGAAAATCTTTATCGTTCATCGTAGTTAAAAATCGATATGTATAAACTGTCATAATGAGTGTATGTCTTGCTTGTTGTCCTGAAGTAAACTGATTATGTGTATAGAACACATAAAACGGTCATCACTACACTCGTATTTTTATTTATTGTCACACTATTTGGCTCTAGAAAGGCGTGAATTTGCATTTTTGATTTCGAAATTGAGGAGCCATATTTTTGTATTACTAAAATATTTATTTTACTAAGGTAAAAATAATACGTTTGTTTTCTTTTTTCCGACCATCATGTCACCATGTCAAAAAAGCGGGACGATGACAAATCATTTTTCTCCACGAAAGTTCTTCCGGATTGTCTTAGGCGTATCATCCTACGTATCACCATTTTTCCATTCCATTTTTCCAGCATTTTATCGATAAATTTGATATTGTATATGTGGATTATTATTAAAAATACGTTTAATTTTAATGTAATAATCTACTATACCTATATTTGTGATTGTATAATAAACATTTTATGTTATCTAACGTTTTTGCACTATTATCGATGTTTCGTATAAATTATGATTTTGTAATCACTCTCTTTTTATATCTTATTTTTATGAATTAATTATTTTAATTAATTGAGATTATTGAGAGAAGGATTCAGACTCGAATTAAAATACAGTAAATAATATCGGATTTTACACACAAGGAGATAATTAAGATACAGATAATTATTTTTAATAAAAATAAATAATAATAAAATATATTTAATTTAATGATAAATACAAATTTATCTTTAAATATAGACAAATATATATATGCAAATTATATTATTATAAATATTTGTATGTTTTAGTTATAATAATAATTTTAAAAAAGCAAGATTAGTGCCGTTGTTCGAAGACAAATTCAAGTATCATGGCATTTTAATGTATAATAATGTATAATAAAATTAAACGGAATATTTTTTGGTATCCTAGTTAACCGTGTCGCGATTGTCACCCAGTACACCCTGCAGTCGTTGCGTCCGTCCGGGTGCAGCGGTGCCAGCCGGCGCAGAGCTGCTGAGTATTGAGCGTCGGACGGAGGGTGGCTGGCCGACGAAGGGGTTGCTGATGGCGCGAGGGTGGGGTACCACGCTGTTCTGGTACGCCAACCCCCGCCCATGTTTCGTCCATCCCACCCACGCGCGTACTGTCCTGCAACCCTTTCCGTCCATGTCCTTCTCTCCGCAACCCTCGAACTCATATTTATATCACGAAAACTAAACCAAACCATAGACCCTGACCGTCCTCGCTTTGTACTGGGATCGGTTGGCATGCCATTAGACTCAGGTGAAGTTCAAGAATTCCGGTTCCGATGCTATCATTACGACGATTTGTCATCGTTATCTTTAGAGAGAAACCTGAGATCTTATTTTTACCTTCCACTTTATGCTATGACCTTCTTTCAAACTACACATCATTTGTCTACAAATCTAAAGTAATTATAAATTTTGAGGATAGATTAATTAATAGATCAAGCCATTATTTAAAGTGTGCTTTTGTGTTAATTGTCACTCTTAAGTAACAATTCTAATTTCTTCGACAGAATAGTTCTCATTAACTCAAAAGACATTAGCCCAGTTTCGTTGCAAGAATAAATTCTATATTATCTTTAACGTTTGTGTAGCAGCTCGTGTTAATTTACTCTTGGTTAAATATCGATAAACCTTGGTTAAATATCGAGCACAGAAATGACTGTAGTATTACGCTTATAAAAGGAATGTAGCAGACGAATATTCTTCGTGAGATGGACAAGCGATATCGCCAATAAGAGGAACATCGAAAGAACGTAAAACACGAAGAACGCTGTGGTACTTGCCTCCTAGCGAATCCTTAAGTGGTGGGAGGGGGGGAGAGGGCGAATCTAAGAGCGCGAGAGGTAAAGTTGCCTCTACCTCGACCGGGTCTGTAAATCAACCGAAATGCTTGGGAATTGAGTTGTGGCACCCGCGGGGCCAACAATGCCTTACCACAAACTACGCCTGCAGGGAGGGACGCGGTACTTCTAGTTATACATACGTGTCGCTGAAGTGCGGGGGAAGAACGAAAGGTGGTCGCCCGGGAACCCAGGTCCCGTCCATTGGAATCCCACCTCGCACCGCCACGAACAATTTTCCACTTTTGCGAAAGTCTCGAAAATTCTGACAATACTCACGCGGCCAATATGATATCATTCGATATCTATTCGAAGGACAGAATTGAATTTAAATTTTCGTGTAAACCCGCCTCTTTTTCGATTTTCATTGTACGACTCTGTTCCTTTCTGTTTTTTATCTTTTTTCTATTTTTGGAAATCAATCTGTATAACAATAGGTAACATCTGCGTTTGTTAAAATTTTCTTTTTTCAATAGAGAGAGAGAGAGCTTGTGTGTTACATCAATTATCGCTATTTCTCTTTTCTTTTATGAGCGTATTTTACTCGTATTTGTTTTTACTTTTACAATTCTTTTTTCATTTTTTTAATATTTATCTGTGAGACCATCAGCGAATCTATTTTCTTTCCAATTTTGCCATATCTATTTGACAATAGATTTTGCTTGAAAATTGTATAACTTCACCGATGCTTTACCTCGATTAAATTACAATATCTTTTAATAACCAAATTTTCTACATTATCTAGTCCAGATATCTCGCTTCGCTAAGCTATTACGAAACTTGGTTGAAATTACGGTTACATTCCGTTTAGATTAGTGTCCTATGGGGAAACTTTTGCTATTTTCCAGTTTGACCTATATTCCACCAAATTCGCCTTTCAATGTTCGTATTTTTCCATTCGATTTTAGTTCTTTATAACACTAGTGAATATTCGAATTACCTTCACCACACCTATGTTTCCTATCATTCGTTATCATTCTAAAAAAAATACTGGAAAAGTTGTAATATTTCGAAAGACAAATATTACATACAGCTTACATTTACTTTTGGCTTTTCATTTAAAAAATTCAAATATCTATACGTACTTTATATAAAAATGTAAGGTTTGTCATGTTGAGAAAAACTTCGAAATTGATTAAAGCGTAAAACATTTAGAAGAATTATTTCAATTTTTCTAACTGTTGGCTATTGTAACATGGTATGTAAATAAGAGAAGTATAATCACAATGCACAGTGATCGGTCACTGGCCGCATAAAAATTAATTTTGCCAGCATGATGGTAATCTATCATCGTTGACGCCGAAATGAATTCCACAGTGGAGCATCCGCGAATTAGTCAGCCGTAGAAATAAAAATGGATGCAACAATCGAATAGGCTTGTGCGATCCTTTTTTAAAATGAGACGATACGCAATGATCGGTATAATGCTCATTTTATTTATATACGTATAATTACCCCTAAAATGGTCTTCACATTTCGCGCATATACATATGTACATACGTATAACGTATTAGCATGATGCACGGGCGATTATATGTTCGTATAATTGAGATATTAATATTGCAACTATCCTAACGGATAGAATTTGTACGAGACAGTGTACGTGTGTAAATAAAATTTTTGATAGCGTAATTTCTGGATAATTACTGTGTATAACTTGAAATTAGTAGCGTTTTAAAAGAAATTCATTTATTTACAACACGCAATTCTGCTTGTTATATTTTGCAGCACATTCGATTCTCTTTGTTGATTAAACCATGCATACTACTAGGGCAGAATTAATGGACGCAAATATTGGCAGTATGTGGCACGATGACTCATCTGTCAGGTAATTCAGTTATTATGCTCTACGAGCGACGAGATGATTTTTGATTTTGTTGAATAAGCGGTAAACGCGCTCTTTACTTAGCCAATTATGTGGTCACGTTAAAAGGGACTTTTACATTCAGTTATCAAATATTATTAACCCTCACGTTATGTACACAGGTGCAATTTTACGGGTTTTGCTATTACGGCACGCGCGCTTTCACTCTTGTGCCGGGGGTCACAAAAGAGATATGCAGAGTTCACACGAATATGTACCCTACCCGCGCACCACATCGCTGGATATATCGAACCCTTATGCATAATGCATTAAGGGATGACGGGAAATATGGATATATTACTCGCCAGAGGCCAATGTTATTCTCCCTCGCGTCTCACTGGCTAATGTTGATAAGGAACCAACGTAGTCACACAAACACTCGTAGCAGAGACGACCGACGTTCATTAAGGCGAACTTTACGATCATTGCCGTTATCTGACGACGTCTTAAAAGACGTGCCGCCGAGAGTTGATGAGAGCGACTGCAGATCTTGAAAAGTCATTTGAAATTTTGTAAAATCGGCTTAATTCGAACTTGAACGATTTTGCAACGAAAAAGAGCTTTTGAAACTAATCACCTTTGGGAAAACTGAATCGATAATCTCTTAGTATCGAGAACTGAAACTAAATTTTTAATATTAAAAGTGGAAATTTACTCTCTTTTATAGCGCAAATCAATTTTATCTTACGACTCGTAAAGATCGTTTTATACCAACGTAACTGGACACTGCGAATCGTAATCGTACTTCGTGATTTTATTCGCGAAAGATAGTTGCGAAAATAACGTGAAAATTTTTGCTGGACGTGACCTCGCGCCATGCAAATCCCACAAGAAATATTAACAGGGATGTAACCGCTACCGGGAGCATAACGTATATTTTCTGCGCAAATCGGACCATTTCGATGGGAAAAGCAAATGCCTCGCTACAAATATTTTTTTCTCAGAAAACAAATCATCAACGAACCCGACAAATTTTGATTCTCCAAGTTCCGTTTGTTTTCGAAAAAATTGATTCAATTAGCAAATCTAGCTCGTTCAATTAATGACCGCGCGAGTTTGATCCTGTTGAGAAATGAATTTTGTCTCGACGGATGCATGGCTCTCACAGCTATTAGAAGGTACGGCAAAAGTGCGCGGTGGTTTCTCAGTTCTGATCTCCCAGTGGGGACCTTGGTTTTCCGGCTAGCCACAATTCATCGTTAACACCTAACACGAGCTCGTCTCTATGGGCGAGTCAGTTTATTCAGCACCCGTACCATACGCGTTTCTGCTAGGAATGATCGAGAAACATTTTCATTCGAAAAATCAACCCCTGACTGTAACGCCAAATAGTCTTTTTGCGAAAGAAAATATATGATCGAAAAGTAAAACATTTTTTTATTTAGATCAAACAATATTTTTTACAATTTAAATCTTATGAAGTTGTAGATGTGAAAATCAAAATAGCTGACTTAACTAAACCGTTCAACTAAAGGAATAATAACGAAATTTTTTATTATCCTAACTAATTGTTTAGTCTGTCTGACAATATCTAGCCTGGACGGAAATTTTTGTTTGTCCTAAAAAAATTTATTTGACAACCCGTGACAAATTGATTTAGTTGAATCAATTTTTTTTCAGTGTATACATATTATATTTATTATTTTTTATTGTCGTAAATGTTTTTTTATCCGGAAGATATACCTTAGATATAAAAAGATCTGACATTATTATAAAATTAATACAAATCGCTTTTTATAAATAAAAATGTTTTATCATATTCAAACATCAAATTCATTGAAACAACTCGCGATATATTGACCATGATGCGAATATAATGTGTTTAGTTTACGTTTGCTCGATAAAAGGTATTTCTTCTGTATAATTTACAAAAGCAAGTGTCTTTCGATCACCTCTAACAATCGCACGAACACATTCGATGAAGCGAAAGCAGCAGTTTTCTACGGCGATTATTATTATAGCACGCATTTGATCCATTTTTCGCGTTATCGCGGTGAGCACGATTCAACGATTCAACGAGCAAGCCCCGCATTACGGCAAATAGAAAAATCGGTAGGAATGAAAGAACGTGGGACCATTGTTTGAATTAAATGAATGAAACAAGATTCTCGATGTGGTTTGCAATCTTCAAACAGAAAAAAATCCAAATCCGCGGTTGTTACTCACAAAGTACGTTGAAAAATGCGTGAAAATAAGCATGATATAATGTTATGACGTATATATCTCGTTATAAATCGTAATTACGCGGGTTCAATAAATATCCGGCACGACCGCAAATTAATTAGTCGAGTAAAAGCTTCAGGAATGATTCATCGGCGACATAGTCGGCCGAGCGCAGCCGATGTTTACACGCATCTGGCTTTGTGTTGACGTCACACCGGCCGTGTGTATCGGTCTGTAATTTGAACAGCTGATTCTGGATAACCCCCTGACCGATCGCGTTGACCGACCCAAAAGGAAATTATGATTCTCGTTGTTGACCATTCAACTAATCCTGGTCGGTAATTATCCGGCTCTGTCGCTTTTACCATAACCTGCGGCAAGCGCATGCAAATTGCAAAACGACGTCGAATATCGTTAATACACCTCGGCACACGGAATATAATATTTACAGCACTATTGCAAAGTACCTAAATGTGTGAGGGGTCGCGAAAATTTGCGCTAGTATTCAGTATCAAATATTATTTCTATTAATTCAAAACCTGGTTTTATACTTGGTTAAAGTTTGATCAAACGTCATTTTCTTTTATATTTTTATAACAAAATATTACAGAGAGAGAGAGGAGGGCGAGAGGGAGGAGAGTAAAAACTCTGGCAACGCTTTGAAACGAGTATGCCGTATTTTTTCAAAAAACGTCAGACAAATCCAGGCCAATCGAGATAATCCTTCGAGCAAGACCGAACTCTCGCTTATCGATTTCTGATTCGATCAAATTGGAACGGATTTAGAAAACGAGCTCCCGAGCTCGCGCGACAACACATTACTCATCGGGAATCGTGTTTGTCAACCTGATTTCGCGCAGAATCCCTCACCGGCACCCCTCTGCGACACGGTATAAACTTCAATGTATAATTGTCGCATTATCTCGTAATGCGAATCTACGATGGTGATGTGGATCGCGAAGTAGACGGTCGTGAATCGCGCGTACACAAATGACAGGAGCCCCGCGGGCAGAGAGGGAGTAGTAAGAACGAGGGTGGCTGAGGCAAATACGGGAGACAAGGGAGGATTGGTTATTAAAGGGGATCCACATTGTTGGCTGTAGCGATCATAAATCTCCTCTCTCACGATGCAAAATTGCGGGAATTAAACCACAATCGCTTGATTTATCGATCAAAGGAGCTTGAGCTACATTACGAAATACGCTGTTCGCGAATGATAATCGTTCGATGAACTTTGTAGCTGACTGGCACACTGAACATCCTGTGACCTACTATCGCCACTCGCAATCGAGGTCGATCCATCGTAATTAGGAATAAATCGCGAGCGCATCCCGCCGCAACTCCGAAACATAAATTGTTTTGCAAATTGCATTGTGCCGGACGAGGGTAGTGATCACTAAAGATACAAATTGAATGATATTATTGATATATAATAATATTCGTCATTGGCAATTAGATTTCAATTGTCCCGCTTTAACAAATGTCATTGCTCGAAACAGATTTCGATGTGATTGCCATAAATTACCTCTCTGAATTTCGTTTCATCTTTTCCATCGATACTCCGTATTGTCCGTGTGTATTCTTGCAATATGAATACTATTATTAGTATAGTAATAAAATCTTTTAATACATGCATATATATATATATATATACACGTATATGTGCATTAATATATAAAAAAAGATATTAAAAGAATATGAAAAAAGGGATAGAATAATCCCTTCAATTTCTTCAATCAAGAATTTTCTCCGATCTTTTTTTGCTTGACGGTCATCTTATGAAACGCATATGAAAACAGTTCGAAAGAAAGTCTGAGATTTTCAACAAGTTGGCAATTTTTTAATATTCCTCGCATAATAAGTGGTCCCGCACCGTTTGCTTCTCGTTTTCGCTGAACTTCCAACCTTAGCGCGAGCGCACGGTGTATATTAACGAAGACGACGACGAAGAAGACGAAGTTAGAGCAGGCGGAATGTCAAATGGAACGTAAGCCGGAGGTCAAGATAAATGAATTCTTTTTTTTTTATTTTTTATGAATCTTCTTTCCGTCGAGTCTATCTTCTCGTTCCTTTCTTTTCTTTTAAGTGTGTAATATCATTAAGACGGATGCTAACTCGAAATATATAATATTAAACTTGTTTTTTATAGGGGAACTTCTAAAGACTTCACGTTGGTAACTCCATTATAAAATTGCCAATTAAAGTGTTAAATAATATACTTCGACTTACATTTGCCTCTTAGGCAAAGAGATACAGTTTTACAGATTGTTTCACAAAAATCGCGTCTCTAAAATCGTCGCGATGCTTCGAGTAGTTCGAGTTCCATTGTTAGGATTGTCCGGGACAATTTATGGGATCCCATAGCACGCCTTCATCCACTCACTGCCCTCGATCGTAGAGAAAAAGGACTCGACAACGGTTTCTCTTATTTTCGTACACGATCGGCGGCAGCTGTCGCCGGCGTTCTAAAACAGGCTAGCGCTCAATAACCCGTTTGGTTCCCAAGACTTTTCAGCGGACGATAGCGCGAGCTGGCATATCGTTGACGCGTCGTCGATGCCTCGAAACAGACGATAAATCCGAGAAGCTAGGGTTGTAACATCGAATTCACGCATCGTCAGGCGAAAAGAAGCACGAGTTCATTCGAAACCACGGTGACTTTTACGGCGACTATCAAAATCGCGCGATTTAGTTTTTCTTACTCAACAAAACTCGCCGATGATGCAAGAAGTGAGATTGTTCTTCAAATTTTATTAATAACAGCCACACTAAATATGAAAAATATGAACAAATCTGACAAATCAGATCTATGTGCAAAATCATTTATTTTCGTCGATCTTTTATTACATCAAGCACGAAAGGATCTTTTTTGACGACGAAGAAAAAATTGTCTCCAGGTTGAGAAAATTCGACGAATCCGAATTTGATTATCGGAACGTGCCGACGGCGAGTATGTTGGTCGAGAGGAAAAGGAAGGAAGGAGTAATCGGAGAAGGAATTCGCGAAGCGCGTCCGGATCCGCCGTGATTGTCTTCGACTCCAACGGCCACGATCGCTCGCTCTTGCTCTTCATTCCCATTCACGTATATTTCCCGGGTCACGAGTTTACGGTCAGAGTCGTAATCGAACCGGCGGGCCCCGACTCCTTTCATTGCCCGCGTAAAACGTTTCGATTTGCAATTTTGCCGCACTTAACTGCTGAGTTGTCTTTCGAAGTCGTTTAGATAGAAAAGGTACATTCGGTCGAATCGGTCCGTCCTCAACCATTCCTCTCGCACTCTCTATCTGAGAAACGGTACGTCACCCTCGATTCTAATGGCCCGCTTTCGTCCCGAAACGCTAAAAGTGTATTACGATCGTGCATCGACATGCATGACAAATATCTGGCTTTTCACAAGCATCCAGCTGGCGAAACAAATGCGTTGAATCGCGCGACCGATTCGGATCATCAGTCCAATTGCGAAGGGGATCAGCGAAAAACGATGTTGAAGAGTATTAATTGTTAACACGAAAAAGAGTTCACTGTTGCAACGTTGTCACGTTTACGGTACGATTTAAAAAAGTTGTAGTTTTGCGGATTTTAATTTTTTCTAAAAATAATGTAAGTTTTTATTAAACATTAAATTTCTCATTATTCTCGTATTTTATTCTCTTTAATTTTATTATGAGCAAATGTTTAATTTAAAATTATTATCTTGTTAATAAAACGAAGCAGTGAATAAATAAACTTTTAGAATAAACAAACAAAAATGAAAGTTTTTTTTAAGTAAGTTTTAAAGCTGCACATAGATAAATAAATTGACAAAAATTTTCTTTTGCCCGCGAATATTAATTTAAAGCTTACATACTTTACATTCGTCATTTTACACGATGCATATGAAAAATGTAAGATCACGAGAGAGACTTGACAGAATACTCGAGCCTGTTCCAAAATCGAAGATCGCTAAAATTTGGAAAGGGGGACGAAAGGGAGGGAAAATGGGAGATTTCGCGTATGCATCAATATTTCCCGGTTTCACGATTCCATTTTGCCAATTACGGAGGCGAGCATCGCCACTTGATTCGACTTGTTTCGGGGAGTCGAAGGGTAGAGGGAAGGGAAAAGGAGAACTATCGAGCGAGGGTCAGCCCAACACACTAACTCCACTAACCGAAAACTCCGGGCAGACTTTGGGACGCCTGGACGAGACAGCGGAGCGCCACGAAACCGAGGGTAAACGGAAATGGCAGAGTCTTTCTGAGGGCGCCTCCACCACCCTTCGTTCTAGCAAGTCCCTCGTAAGTAGTACCGAGGATGGGTATACCACATCGATAAATTACGCTGCGGGATTATGGTATCGTTTATGTCCAACGTTTACAATTTGCGATATTTACCAATTAGTTGCATGGCAAGTAAGTTTGAATTAGAAATTATATGTCAAAAGGTTATGTATACTCGAGCTCAATAAACAGCTCGTCCATCGAGGAAATGTGTGTTTCCACTTGTAGAAGTACTCTATTATTTTACTTTGTTTGTTGTATTTGATGCGATATAATTTTATTGTTTAATGTTTAGCATTTATTTAATTAAAATTATATGATGAGCATTACTTATTTAATATTTTATATTGAAATATTAGAGAGCTTTTTAATAAATTTTGTAATAAGTTTTACGTTGTTGAATGCATCAGCAATACTAAACACATCGTTTTCAATGCAATATAAACTATTATAATTCTAAAGTTATATACTCTTGAAACATATTAATGAAAGATGTCAGTGAAGATGAAATTGATTGGAAAAGGATTAAATGTCAGGTTCGATTACTTCATAACAGCTGTATCAAGGACGTATCAAGTGATTAAAACTCACAAGGCGGAATGTAAAGTCATGACCGCGAATGCACCGAAGTTTTTGCTTATTCGAAAGAAATCGATTTTTCGTACCGATCTCCTTTTTATTTTAAACGTGAAATTGTACGACTGCGTCTCAGATAAATGACAGTCTTGTAAAAACTCGCAGCTTCGTATACTGCGCTATTATGATTTAAATTAATTCTTCCACGAATACTATGGAAGAAATGAGAGAAGTAAGTAAGAATAGACACGGACGCTTGCGACAGGCGTTTCAATCATAAGTTACCAATGTCGTCGACAATAATTTTACTTTTAACCTTAATACTGGATATGACCCCTAATTTCTGGGCCAATTTCAACGATGAAAATTAATGACGAGATACGATCAAAGCTTTTTGCTTTTATAATATATTTATTTGCTACACATAATTATAAAAATATTTTTCTACATACTGTTCCGACAAATTAATTAAGAAAAATTAAAAATAAAAGTAAAATTTTTAATTTGATATTTCTCTTTTGCCTTCAATTTTTCTTAATTAATTTTTAACTTAATATTCTTAATTTATTATTACGATAGCACTATTGTTTTAAATTATTTATTCAGACAAAGTCTCATCGTTGAAAAGAATGAAATTTTACATATGCAATATTTAATATGCCATTAAAACATCAATTGCATATATCACTTTTGTTGAAGGAAACTGCGCCATGTGGTGGATAGAATGGAGTAAATAGAAATTGCCTCGCGTTTTGCTACTATTTCATGAGAGTAGCACAAATATCCATTTTAGTTTAGTAAGAGAATTTCGTGAGAAACTCTGCAGTCTTGCGAATGGTAACTGCGATCGTCGAGATATGGAATTAGGTGGGACATTCAAGATACTAGGTTCTGAAACAAGAACAATTCCGTGTATTACATACGAATAGAAATTTTAAGAGAACGTGAGAAGAAATCTTATCTAGATTGCAAATATCTTAAGCTTATATTTATATTTTTTTTCTGAAAAAGTTAGGTGAAATCAAAATATTAAACAATAATTTCGATTGCTTATCGACCTATCTTACAAATCTTCTGCGTGCTATCGACAGATTTGTCGCTTCTTTGAAATGAAATCGCCAACTTTAAAATCAATCGATTTTAATTTTTTGTCAAATCAAATATTAAAGTAACATCTGAATATGTTATGTATATATTAGCCGTAAATTTAATATTTGATTGTAATTATTATTTAATTGAAGTATAAATTTTTAGGAATTTTGTGTTATTAAAAAAAAATATTTAGGGAAATTATTTTATTATAATCTAATAAATCGCGAAATTTTTTTATGACAATTTAATCTGAGTTTTTAATTTGTTAAAATTATATATACATTTGATTTAATAATTATTTGATTGAATTACATTTTTATTTAATATAATAAAATCACAGTGGCAATTTTTTTCTCCTCTTTTACGTAAAAATTTGGAAATAACAAATTTATATAAATAATTTTTAATTAAAACAAAAATCATTTTTATTCTTTAATCAACATTAATAATTCTTTTTAAATCGAGTGTTAACATCAATTATTTAAACATAACATAAATAAATTAATGATGCGTGGATTCGAATGTATCTTGTATCAAACTTTGAGTTTTCGCAGATTTAAACTATTCTTTCGATTTGAAAGTACGAAATTCGAATCGAATATACTAAATCTCGAATATAGTTAACCGAGAGGGTTTCCGGATGGATGCCACGTGCGTGTTGGGTACTTTGCCGATGTTTCGCAAACATTGCAGCTTGCATCATCAGGGCTAGGAGCTCCGATCTTAATTGATCGGCCGATCAATTAAAAAACCCGGGAGGATGGTATGCCAAATAGGATTTACTTGAAGATCTTTGTCACGGTTGAGGTTGTCAGGATGTTTCAAAATTTCCAGACCTTGACGATATTTTCTGGCGAAATAGCTTTGTGAAGGGGCTAGTATGGTAGCTTAAAACTAGAATCTCGAATATACATTGTGTAATATTGAATTTTGATTTATACATTTTCGGATAATCGCATTTCGATGGAATTTCGCCGCAATTTAAAATAGTAGAACGCACGTCGCGTGCGATTAACATCGGGAGTGCAAAATGCGGGCGATTATTCTATTGTGTTGTTTAATACATGCGATCGTAATTAATTGTGTTTTCCCGAAATACTGTGTTATACGAGTGCAACGAACAAATCTGAGGGGAGGAGGCGTCGAGCATCGACGGAAAACTATGGGGCTAGTAAATTTCATTTGTTACTTGCAGAATTAATCACTTGTAACGATTTTATGTACGGGCAACAATTATTCTTTTAGATATTAATTATTCTGGACATTGTTATAACTTATATGTATTTCGTATTGGTGAGTGACATATTATCTGTTATTAAGATAATGGATCTGGGTAAAAATTATGTCGGATACATACAATAAATGTATAAATATATGAAAATTAAGAGAGCGTAAGAATTGGATAAATATAGTATCTCATAAAAATCTATTATCTTAAAATGGATGGGCTATTAGTATAAATATTTAATCTTCGGGAGTTTGTGTATAATTGTCAATTTATTTAATATTTTATATAGGAAAAATAATTGAGAGCATCATGAAGAGATATAATATATTATAATTTTACTTGATTAATTTTTATTTTCATGTCAAATAGATTATAATGGATTGAATTTCGAGCTTATTGCTCAAACAAGTAAAGTGAGTAAAAAACAAGAAAAATAAAAAATAAAATAAAATCAATTACAAGTTGAATACTAATACATTTAGAATATAAAATTTGTATTTAAATTCCTTTATAATATTCATGGACAATAAAGATTGAAAAAAGAGTAAGATATTGAGGTAAAATAAAAATAAAAGTAAACTATAGAATATAATAGAGAAAAATTGATAATTTTACTGCGTCGCTTTATTTTTCTTCTTCCACAATATTTTTTAAACTAAAACATTAGTATTTGATTTCTCTGTATGCGTAACTAAAATTAAATATTATATAAGTTAATACAGAAAAAAACAGTATTTGAAAATTTATCAATATACGTTTAGATATAAATAAAAAGCGAACAGAAAATATTATATTGTTAAAGCATAACATATTTTAAACAATTCATCTAAATAAAGAGAAATGCAATTCAACTAACGTATAATTATTAGTTTAATTTACTCTTATTTACTCTTACTATAAATAAGCCAAATTTTTATATTCTGTTGTCATAATCTTATATTAACTTATTTAATTAATTTTTTGTTATTTAAAACATTTAGTAACAGAAAACTGTCATATTGCGTAAATAATATTGTGTTGAAGTATTCTATAACAGTTGTATAATACCTTAATGGACTATTTTCACGTGAACTATGTATATTTGCTTCTCACTTTAGCTAAGTATTCAACTTAATTTTTTAATCGAAATGTAGCTATATTGAGCCATTTGTATTCCAAGATTTAAAATCTTTCAAGTATCTCACTTAATATCCTTTATACGAGATTTATGTAACGACTGTAAATTTATGTATCGACAAGCGTTAAATTAAATTTAATTAAGACCATAATCATTTGCTTGTACACATTTACAACTTAGAATTATGTACTTATTTACACGAATTACTTATTTACGAAAATCTATTTGTTTTTCGCTACTAACGAAATCGGACAAAGTACTGATATCGTGATAAATTCAACGTCTAACTTTTACACACACGCGCACGCACACGCACGCGCGCACACACACACTATCGTGCTATAAAATTGAAAGAAAAACTACGCGAATGGATTACACTCGTGTCTTGTGCGAGAATTCGCGGACTCTTCGCGAATTTGTGAGACCAGCTAAAACATCCAACATTCTTAGCGACTTGTGATTTATTAACGGCCTCCTACCGCTGCTTGGGCCTTTCACCGCGTTGTGAAATATCGCACTTCCTGATTTAAAGTTGTAATAAAAAAAGAGGGAGAGAAACAGAAACCGCCGTCGGCCTAAGAGCAGAAGTGCACACAGATGGCAAGGCATAAATTAAACCGCAATAAAACAGATCGCGTCAGCCTTTTCCACTCCCCTACATTTTTTATCGACACCATCCCAACTGATGTTTGATCGGGAAGCGCAGAGGTGGTTTACCCCGTTATCGCGCACAGAATTCCAGTGCGGTATTATACGCAAATCGTTATAGTAATGTTTATCTTATCCACGATAATTTAATAGTGATATAAGACTCAGCCATAAGAAGCGAATCAGTATTATAACTTCTTTTTTCTGAGGTTAACTCTAAACTCGATGAAATATTTTATAGGGTAGGTGTCTATATTTCACTCTGATAGATTTGTAATTTCTGATTTATGAACTTTTATATATAAGCAATAAAACAGAAATTATAATTTATCAATAATGATAATAAATTTCTGTTTTTATTACACCATAAATTTTACAATTGATGTCATAATATATAATCTTTAGTAGGGAAGATTAAGATGTGTATACATCGCAATTGATATGATATTTTGTTGCTCAAAGAATACAGTTATTCATGAAATTGATAAAATGTTTTAAAACTTTTATGAAAGTTTCTAACATTGCAAAAAGAGACAGCATTAAGAATAAATTAAGAATAAATTTTTATAATTTATATATTATTAGAAAAATATAAAAATAAAAGTTTCTTCCTAAAATAATAAACTTCTACTAATAATAGTAATAAATTATAATTTTCGAAATGTTTGATTAATTTCATGAGTTACTATACATTTTTCTAGAAGCAAAAAAATTTTCTTTTTAGAGAAAATTACTTGTCGTGACTATATTTTTGTCATTCGAAAATCTTTGGAAGATCCTCGAGCTAAGAACAAAAATTCTTAGTTTTTTTGATCATGTAACGTGTAAGAGAAGTGAGTTCTATTTTGTAAAAAAAAAAGAAGCAGATGAGGATCTAACGGCAGTGAGGAAGCACCAATTTAAGTTGTAACAACCTAGTCACGATTTTATTTTCTTGTTTCTGTAAACAAAAAAAAGTGCAGATTATACTTATAAAGATATAAAAGTAATGTTATGAGCAACGTTAATTACCGCTAGTCGCTTTCCTCGCTAAGACTGAATTGAGACTGATTTTACTGTTATTGCCATTTTCCAGGAAGCTTATAAATAACAAGAAACTTTTAATTCTAACGATGTTTGCTAATGCATGCTTTTTCACTATTTTTATTATATTTTATGGTTTAATGCCAATAAATAATGACATCTAAATGAAATATTCGAAAGTTGTGAAATATGACAAGTTATACAAATAAAGCTTTCTTATATTTCTTATATCACTACAAAAATTTCTGATTTTTTAATCTAATTTTTTATATATTTTTTTGTATACATATATAGAGCGGAAACAAGTTTATGCTTTATATATATGTGATATATATATATATATATATATATATATATATATACAATACATATATGTATATATTGTGTATACATATATATGTACATATATATGTATATATATATTCATATAATTCATAAATGCGATCTTATTCGTTTTATTCAAATACTGGATTTTGCTTCCACCACTAGGTATTCATCCCTCCCGTTTCTACCCCACTATCCGATGACCTCATAAATAACGTTATTTATTCGCGAATTTGTTTTTGCTCGTACGCACCCCGGCACGATACGCTGGAAACGCCGATGGAATGCATAAATACGTTTTCCCATCGTTTTCCATCGCCGCTACCGATTGGCTCGCGTATCGAACGCTTCCAATTGGCGAACCACGTGTCGTCCGTAAAATCATGGAACCCAAACAAGTTTGGAAGTTTAATAACTCTTCTCTTTCATTTTTATGATATATTTTCGGCGCAAACTAATTTTAACTCTTAAATTTTGACTTTATATCTTTTATATGCAAAAAATTTGAACTACTTTAATTTAGTTGACTTATGTTTATGTCTAATGTACAGGTCGATGTATGTCCGAAAAATATTGAAATTTTCATAATCATTATTTCATGATCACAAGAATGAATACAATCCATTTATTAGCTTAGCTTAACAAAGATTTTATATAAAAAATACATTTTCTATTTGAAAAACGTGAGAATAATTTATCAGACATAAAACATTGTTGCCCTTTATCGCATCTACATATATAATTTGTTAATTATGAACTGGAAAATCCTCGAAGGTGAAAATAATCGACAAGAAATAGATACGGGTTACGTCCATCGCTTTAACTGTCGCTGAAAATCCATCTTCCGCAATGATTTTCTAACTATTGTAGGTATACAGAAGCATACACCGGAAAAGCAAGGGTATTCGTGGGATATTAAAGTACAAGTAGATTCAGGTCCCGCCTGACAGTTATTTATCAACCATGAATCATTTATGAAGCCCAACGTAAAACGCGACTTTTTAAAGAGTAGGTGATGCAGAGCTCGGACGACGTTACTCTGCAGGAGTCAAGTATTCGAACTTCAGCGATGAAGCTACACGTGAATCTCTTGTGAAAGAATTCGAAAAAAAAGAATATATTAGAGTAACGTCGGAATTGTTGCTTTTTATCGAGCTTTCATTTCCGTTTTCTCGCAACCAGCCACAGTCGACGATAATATTATACAATAATTCGTTTTCGCGCGCAGTGGATTAATCGGCAGATCCGATTTTTTCCGAAACAACGCGCCGAAAGTCGTGTATTGCACTAATGCCACGCGAATTCTGCAGCGAAACAAAATGCGTAATCGAGCAGAGACGCGAAATGTTTCGAATCGCATGGCATACGAGATTGTCGATCAGCTAAAACTTTAAAACCGTACACGTACCATTCGGTCCGCTAATCCATTCATCCGTTAATCTCTCACATTACAATAAACTTTTCTTAATACTTTGCTATTTCAATACGTTGCTTTTTTTACATTATCGCCATTTTTTGTATATTAGATATAAATATTGCATATTGTATTATTTTTGTAACACGCGTCCGTTTATCATGACGAAATCACGCGTCATCAGCACGAGACGCTGGATGGCAGATAAATTTTATCATACAGAGCCGTTGCCTTTGTTTATCCGCTGTTATCGATCGGTGCCGGCCGCGCCCGCGATGCACCGTTCGCAAGAACGGTCGCGTTAATTTGCAACACATGCGGAAGTTCTGAACTTCCGATGCGCGAGGACGAATGGTGCGTGCGAATGCGGTTGTGTCCTGTTGTGGCAGGATTTCGCAAGTGGAGAAAGGGAGCGAGAGCAGAGCGCGCGATCGCGTCCCGCAACGATTCGGTATCGATTGTACCAGCTGTATCGTCGAGCGGAATTTAATTAATGCGCTTTAGGTGAGCGTGCAGTTTTGCTAACGTCCGCCGATACGTACACGACGAGTATTAATCTTAAGTCAAGCGAGGAGATAACCGTGAGTCATGACATGCGCAAAACGCAGCGGTTTCTCCGTATCGTCGATGACGATTTTCGAAATCATCTCGACCGCAAATGATAAACGCGGACATAATTGATGTAGTCATAATATATGCCCGAAACTTCTCTTTCGCTGGAAACATTTATAAAAAACACTTGATAAAATTTTAACACACGCATGTCGAGATGAATATTGAAAGACCAATCACATTGACACTTTTCTTCGTGATTATAAAAATATAATTGGATTAAAATATGTATATATTCGGGGAAACTGCATATTATAGGCAACGATATTTCAATGTTCAATGCCTACCTCTTGGCACTTCTTATTTTATCTTCTTTATTCGCTCTGATTTTATTTCGATTAGCTTCGTCGATACGTTTATTAAGTCCGAACCATGCGAATCAATTTCAATGAATTTTTATAAAGTCCGGACACGTTATCGCGGCAAAATGAATATTCCGCGAAGACACAAACGTTGGTATTAATAAAATAAAGGATTTACCCGGAGAATCATATATTTTTCATTTTGCAGTGTGAAAAAATTGACGTGAAAGGATGGAAATTGGCACGATCGATCCGGTGCTATTTAAATTGTGCGACGATTATCCCGCGCGATAGCCGCGCATTGCGGAGACAAGTAGGCACACATCGGACGGACAGGAGGTTTTGAGTCATCCGTCCCTCCCCTGATCTCTTCTCCCCTTGATTCGCGCCGCTAATTGATTTAATTGATTTTGCACGCGCTACGTCATTATTGATGCGTGTAAACGCGAATGCGACCGTAGGCCCGCCTCGCGACACATTAAAATCAGTGGTCCAATCGAGTTGCTGGGCAATAACGCACGATACCGAGAGACACGGTGGTCGTTCATCCAGCAGCGGCAACTGCCGCTTCAGAAGCGGCCCCACGAATCAACGATGCGACGAACGCTCGTTGAAACATATCCAAAAGCCCAACCGCGACACGTTCGATCATTTGCCTAGCTAATCAATTTTGCTCTTTTAATTTTATTTTGTAACTTAGTTACCGTGTTTAGCTTATTTTTTTTAGCAAGTCATTACATTTTAATAGGAATTAATCTTTAAGAGAAAAATTTTATCCTGAAAAAAGAATTATAAATTTTTGTGAAGAAAAATTAACCCTAAAGAAAGGTATTGTATTTAACACATTGACACATACCAATCCCCGTTTTGTTAAATATATACTTTGTACAGTTCGAGATTTATCTTGTTACGTAACAGATAACATATATTATCATATTTTTTAATAACAAGCTTATATTCTGTGCACAACGCGAATAATTGTGAGATAACGCAGAATCAACTACTAGAATGATCTGAACGGTCAGCAAGAAGATCCTATCGGTAAAAAATTTTAAAATAATGCAGTTGAGGCGCAAGCAAGAAACATCGCCGGCGATTCATCTCGAAATCAACTACATTTGTGGTGTAAACGCTCGATCATAATTCAGCACCGCCTGTTTATCAGGCTGTCTATGCTCTTTACGCCTACATCGTGTCTCTGCCGACAGCAGAGGCGATGCCTACCGTATATGACGAGACCATAGTGAACATTAGATCATGTTTTGCTTATTGTCACATTTTCCGTTTTGTTAAATATATACACGAAATTACAATAAACATTGCATGGAATTAATTAGTTAGCAGGTTTGTACAATGTTGTGGATACATAATTTACGAGTATATAGAGTGACTTATGAATGGAGTTTGCTATTTTAATGTTTGTGACTTTAATACGTTTGGATTATTTTCTTAGAAAAAAATGACATTTCGTAAATATATATATGAATATTTAAATAGATAGATAAATTTATTAGCTAGGATAAATTTTTTTCTATAAAGAAAATCAATGTAAATAAATAAAAAAATATATAACGTTGATGATAAAGCTACTAATACTAATACACAAAGAAACTTTATTAATTGCATCATAATTAATGTTGACAACAAATACGCAGCCAAACATATATCTCGGAGATTAAAGCGAATAATCACAGAATAATCCGCTAATCCAAGTCGGTCCGTCGAACACACTGGCATGATGAAAACAATAAATCCGCGAGAAAGTTTCTCTGAATCGACAAAACGGATGAAGTAATCCGGTTCTCTTATTACGATAAATTTCTGCCGCAAGGTGTTCGATTTCAAGCGTGCACGTCGTATAACTTATACCAATGGAAGAAAGAGAACACTAAATGACGATATTATTGTCTTTTACGATTGCCAATTTTAGTGAAAAAGTAATTACTTTTATTCGTAATTATGTGATAATTGCAATCGTCACTGCATATTTAGATATATCGTATTTATTTATATATTACGTAAATATATTATATAATATTATAATGTTATAATATTTTAATGTTGTAATATTTTATATCATACTTTGCATACATAAATTAAATAATTTTGCATAACCACAAAATAAAATAAAATACAATGACTCTTTAATGGCGCATCTATCTTGCTGCATGTTAATTTTGCGGAAACGCGCAACTGCATCACCATGAACGCCGAAATGGCTAACAAGACTGAAATCAAGGAGCGGCAGCTTAGTTCGCCACGCTGAAAAACGGTAATTAATTTCTTGCGGTTTCTGTCGCACGACACGAGAACGACGACAGGAGAAGTTCTATCGAATCCGCAAGTCCGTTTTTATGAGGTGCACATCGGCGCGGAAACAATTAAAGGCAGTAGAATTCAGCTCCGCGGGGAATTAAAGGACGAAGCTCAAGTGCTGAGATTTCTATTCTTTTCAGAAGGAGTGAGAGAGATTCTTTCGCGTCAATTATCCGCGAAGCGATCTAAGCTCCGGCGCAAGAAATTTCGTATCGATTGCATCGATATGGAATGTCCGAGAAATAGCACACTTATCCGAACAATTAAATACTAAAAAGAAGTAACGGAAGAGATGATTGTTTCTTCGCGTAGTAATAATTCCTATAAAAACATCGCAGTTAAGAAGAATCGTCGACAAATTTCGGCTACCAAATCAATGACGTCAGAAGGAATCGCGTGGAACGAGAGCTTTTTCTCGATGTCGTCCCGGTATCGATCACGTTTTTAGTCGTCCCGGAGATGTTAGAGCGTCTTAACGTTCTCAAAACACGTCCGACTTGCCTGACAAAGATCTAAGCTGTACTCCTGAGATTTCGTATTAGTTGCGCAACGCGAATGCTCGACACGAACCCCAGACAGCTCTACATAGGATTTAGCCTCTCTCGTTCTGCGACGCCGTATTCCGATGCTTGCCGAGCACTCGGATGACGTCCTCGAACAGATGCAAGTCCTGCGGGAGAGCCAGCTGGTTCTTGTATCCGGAACACAGCGGAGCCGCTGGTGTAGCACCAGTGCGGAGTAGTCTGCAAGTTTTCATTGGAGAATCAAGTTTGCGCGTTATCGATCATCGGACGACCCAGAGGTCGGTGACAAAGCGCACACTTGGTCGATCGTTTTCTCAGGAGGAAAGATTACTTGCAACCTACCGACCCCGAGGAGCGCAAACTCTCGACTCATTCGGTGCATGTACAACAAATTTTCTGAAATGGAAATTCTCTTCTCTTAAAAAAAAGATATGAAGATTAAAAAAGTTTTTTAAATCTTTCGTTCATTAATTACTAGTCGATTTTTTAACGGAACCTATATTTGAAGAAGCTTAGATAAAAATTTCAAGTTTAAAACGTTTTGCAAAATTTTTTCTTAAGGGAGAATCTATTCCAATTTTTCCAGAGATGAGATCCGTGGATACGAAAAAAAGGTCAAAAGTTATGAAATAATTTAAGTTTAGATATTCTGTAGATAGTTCACGTAATATTTAAATTCTGATGAGCTGTTGTTTAAAATTATGATTTTATAGCATAATAAAGTGAACTATCATCTCGTGTGATGAGCGTTCGATTATACCAACGAGGTTGTAGTTCATCACAACTGGCGATTAGAACGCGTTTCGATCAACTCGCGCTTGCGAATTCGAGTTAAACCAATAACAATCGGCGTTGTTTTAAATTACCCCGTGGGACCGAATGACGATAGGCAGATGGACATCGCGGGCAGAATGTATCGCCGTGTGTATCCATCTGGATCAACCCCAGGACCCATCTGGGATAGATGGTCTGGCTCCGGCTGCGTCAGCTCCGGTAACGTCGTTACCGCTATCGTCGTAATCATATTTCGCCGTGCAAGACCACCAAACGAGATTACGCCACTGACGGCGAGATAGCTAGGAGAAAAAGAGTGAAGGAAGGAGAGAGAAACTGAGTGGAAAGGAAACTATTGAAATAAAAAGAGAAACGAAGAGGGGAAAAAAGGGAAAAGAGAACGGGGCTGTGCACATTCACCGAGGGAGGGATAGAGGGGGTGCAGCTTACCTTTGGCTCTCATTTACATCGACATTATGCATTCAGACCTCATGTGCCTTAACCCGGCCATGCGGGCTTGATTCAATCTCGCGAAACGAGCTGCGAGGTACCGCTCGGAGTATACCGATGGTGCGCATTTCGTGGTCGAAGAAACGACGAAGAGGCGCGGTGTATCGCATCCATGTCATCCGATGACGAGGCGAAATTGGATATTTTCGAGGTGTTTCGAGCGTCGAACGTATCATCGCCGTTTATCTACGTTTGCAGGCAATCGTTCCGCGTTCGTAGTCAATCGTTCGTCGCGTTCTCTCCGAGAACATTTCGCTATTTCACCGGTATAGAAAGAACGGAAGTAAAGCGTGATCCTGACGTTTCCATAAAGATTGTGTGATGGAAATAGCAAGAGAATTGATTTAAACGGCCGCGAAACTCTCGATAGAGAAAAAAATCTGTAGAAGTTATGATGTTGCATCAGAACCTTTTTACCGGAATGCGTTTTTAAACGCTATTTGGAAAACTGCAGAGAAATAATGGAGAAAAAAGTAGGAAGCTAACTGTAATTTTTAAGCTCTAAAATTCTTTTATTCTCAAGATTTTTTATAATTTGTTTTACAAATTATGTTTGAAATATAAAACTTTGAATGTCAAGCAATATTTTGCTGCAAAATATATAGAATTTGTTTACAGACAAGAAATCGCGTACTTTCGAAGAGAATGATAAATTTTCCGATTGAACGAAGGTATGACGAAACGTGCGAAAGATAATTCGATTACCGAGAGATCCGTTTGCTCGTGACTGCTACTTTGTTGTTTACTTTAAGATCTCCCCTTCCCTGTCTGCTTAAAATGCATTGACTCGTGCATGACGCATCTATCGAGCTAGTAACATTTGCTTTGCATAATTTTGCGACCGAAAATTGATAATGTCATTTCTCACGGTATGTGACGGTAATCGTTATTTTGTTTTGTCAGACACGTCGACATTAATTAGAATTGCACGCGCGAATTATCAATGATTGCACGTTAAACATCATTTTGCGGAACACTTGCCGATCGACACGAACACGAAACAGCTACGTGAAAGTAATGGAAATAATAAACATATGATAAGAGACATTAATCTTTTATAATTAATAATAATTTATATTTATAAAACTACTACATTTACTGGACATAAATATAAAAATAATAAAAGTAAGAAAATTATTTTTTATCATTTGATGGTTTGTCAATGTTACTAATATTAGTTACTAATAATAATAAATTACTAATAATAATAAAATATTTTTTTATACAAAATATATAATACATACATTTTTTAATTTATATTGTAATTTAAAGTATTTTTTCACTCAGTCTTTTCTTATAATAGTAATATAAAATTAAAAGTAATAATATAATATGTAAATATTTTAAACATTTTTGGAAACGACATAAAAAACTGTTAATGAATACATGTTAATACGATTATTAAATTAAAAATGTAAAGTAAAAATCCAATTTATTTAATAATGCGCATAAAAGTTATATTTATAAATTTTATTCATTTTTTATTTAAATTTTGCTTCCTTCTCGTGATGTTCTGTTTAGCAGATGTAAGCG
Organism: Crematogaster levior; assembly: GCA_901521435.1. Lineage (NCBI taxonomy): Eukaryota > Metazoa > Arthropoda > Insecta > Hymenoptera > Formicidae > Crematogaster > Crematogaster levior. The sequence continues at coordinate 272,740 of CABEGB010000870.1, read as the reverse complement.
TTAAGGCATTTGCGATGTTCGTAATAAACGATGACTTCTTTTACGATCGCAAACTTCCGTGGAAATTGCGGTATTCATAAAAAAAAAAAAATGGAAGGAGAAGCGTTGAACGATGGTATATCCGGAGCGAAGTGCGCTAGAATATAGGACGAAGAAGGTGCAGCGGGCGTATAAACCGGATGTCCTGGTCTTCCACGGGCAGCGTAATATCGTAAAGCCGATTTCGCTGCTCGGATAGGAAAAGGGCAGCGGCGGTGACGGTAAAGCCCTTCCAATGGGCGTGTTTGCTCATGCGGATGTGTAAGTGGAATAAATTTCGCGGCAACAATTCGAAGACGATCTCGCTCCAATCGGCGGATACGCGCGGAGAATCCTTCGCCGGTGTGCGACGGTCCCCAGGACCCAAATGACGATCCCCGCTTTATCGGGATCTCGGCTGGCTGATGGATTCGGCCCCATTCTGCCCCAAATCTATTCCGTTTTATTGCCCTTCTGATACATAAATTTTTATTCAATTTGATTTGCCGACATTGCTATGGTAATAAGATGGAAGGAGATGCGCGCACAACTCTCTCTCTTTTCCTCTCTTTCTCGCTTTCTCGCTTGTTCTTTTCTCGTTGTCGCTTCCTCGACATGCTTTCACTCGCTTCTCCTTTTTCGCGATCAACGATTACTCGAAAAGGACATTTCACAGCTCATTCTAAATGCACCATTATGGCTCAGCTGGCGACCCTTCTGGAAAAACGATTACGCGTATTAAGATCTTTCAGATTTATGAAGCAATGTTTTCGCGAATTGTTCTTTTTTTCAAATCTTTTAATTTTGATATTTACGATATGAAAGAAAATACTTTGGAAAGACGTACTTTTTAATCATGGTAACTATTTTCGTTTCTTTGACTTTTTTTTATTAAAATTAGAAAAACCTAATTGTCTTATATTAAAGGAAAAATGTGCACTCGATGTGAAGAGCTTGTTTTACAACAATTGGGAAATTACCTATTTATTAGACACTCATTTACGATTCTACTTTCTTGTAAACTTTCCCTACGTCTGTTTTTCTACGCGTTAGCGAAGCTATACATAGTTCTTTATTTTGAACAAATTTCCACCAATTACTTCTGTAAAAATGATCAAGTCATAGAAAATTTTTATTGACATATGAAAGGCAAGAAATTAGTCCCTAATCTTTATGAAAAATAACTTTTCAGCTCATTTGATTGCTCATTCTAATCGATAGATTTTCGTTTACAAATTCACGTATAATTCGGTTGTTTGCTTTTACATCCTTAATATTAAAGTTATAAACAAATAAAGTTTGGCGAGTAATTGATGAGTGATCACAGTTACACGAAATTAGCAAACATTACATAAGATTAGCGACAAAGACAAGGATGTTGCGGAGTTCACTGGTAAAATGTCAATATTACGTCAAAAGTTATAACATAGTACACTTGTGACATAACTTTGTTGTAATACGTCAATAGCCTTTTAATTTACTAACAATTATTACTAATTGAAACTTTACTAAAACGAGATTCATCGGAAGGCAGAACGCGAAGAAAACGTTTCTCTTAAAAAACGGAACGCGTTTTCCCAGGCTGATCGAGGCATGAAAAGTCGAAAAGCATCTCGCGGAAGATCGAATTTGGATCGATGCCCATGAAAAATCCGCCGCGATCGTCGTCGCCAGGAAATTCCGGGATCCTTCGATTTTCACCGCGCGAAGTCGTGTAGGGGTGTTTATCGGGTCGCTGCTGCTGGATTTTCGGTATGCGGTTCACGGAGAGCAACCCATCCCTGGCCAGCCCGGGCTCCTACGTCGCCCCGCGGCCGTAGCACGTGACCCGTAGAGCTCCCGGAAGGGCCGTAGACAGGGTGGCGAGCAGCAAAGGGTAGTCGGAGGCGCGAGGGAGGCTGCACGAAGCGGCACGTGACACACATATTGCCTATCTTTCGGGAATCTCAAGCCAAAAAGCTCCTCCGTGCTTCTGTCGCGAGAGACGTAGTATGATAGAAAAACTAATCTCCCAGATTAAATCTCTAATTCGCGCCCGCGATTTTCTCGCAAAGATCACGACGGCCGATAGTGATGATAGAGCCGAGGCGTTTGTGAGAAGGTCTTTTATCTCGCGGTCACCGTGAATCAGTCAGCTTATTTTCAGCACAATCGAAGAAAGGAGAGAAAGGAAATAGAATAAAATGGAATAAGTGTATTATATTTGAATTTTTAAAGAATAGAATTCTATTCTATTCTCTGTGCTATATGAAGGTATGAAATACAAAAGAATAAATATATACATACATAGAATTCCTTAGTGATCTTTATTTTACCGACAATCTGTCGATCTTTCACTGCACAGTGTTTTCTTTGATATCTATGTGTTCCAATATAACTTTTTAATTACAAACTGTAAGTATAAGATTTTTCGAGAATTATTTAGCTCTTCTAAAAAATAATTGAATAGTCAAAATATGAAATACATAAGAGAATAATTAAGAGTATTATTATTTATAATATTGTAACATTATATTAATATTATTATATTAATAGATATTGATATTATATTAATAGAATATTATATTAATATTATTATATTAATAGATATTGATATTGATATGAACATCGTTTAAAGATATTAGTGAACTGAATCTGCGAAACGACGAATTCGCGAGACAAATGTCGATGATTCAAAGTGATGATTGTGCGATAATTCGTTAGAGACGAGAAATGTCGGATACTAAGAGTGTAATTGAATTTGTTCGTTCGTCGATTCTACTTTTTCTGTGGTGCGTCGACGGAAACTTGTTTTCCGATTAATCAATGTGTCACGATGTATCTTTCCGCGGTTGCCTTACGTCTTCGCGCCTCCGAATTACGTAGCCGCCAACTTTATTCCATTAATATCGGTCGCGGCTGTTGACGCGCGGCTTTTTAGCATACCCGAAACTTCGCGCAAAATAAATTATTCTCGCGTTGCTTTAATACGTTGTAAAACATCTCTACTCTCTCGATGTTCGAATAAAAAAACTGCTAAAAATCTACTCGATAACAACATTTTCTCTTTTGCTTTCTGCACTAGAAACATCATTTTTTTTTTTACAAAAAATGCGCAATTAATAATTGAAACAAATTTTGCGATTTATTGGGTTATATTAACTTTCAATTTTAGTCACTTTTTTAGATAACACTGTATACTAGCTATTTTTATTGTATTCTATTTTACAGATCGGTACAATTTTACACAATAATATCTTCAAACCATGGGTTATATTAACTTTAAATTTTAGTCACTTTTTTTAGATAACACTGTATACTAGCTATTTTTATTGTATTCTATTTTACAGATCGATACAATTTTACACAATAATATCTTCAAACCATTATTTATCAAAAAACATCATGACAGTTAACTTTTTTTTTTTAAGTAATTTTTTAAGTATGTACTATATATAGAAAAAAATATCCATACGTGGATACAATACAGTATAAGGTGTTAAAACATCTTTATAAAGGCACGCATGATAATCGGAGCTCGAACGTAGAATAACATTCAAGAGAATTGCATGGCCAGACGCCAAAGCGCCTTAACGCTCGGCAACGTTTCTTACGTTTCTGAAACGCATTTCATCATGCTGCTTAAGTTAGGAGTCGCTGGATTAAGATTCCGTGAATATATATTTATATTTTGTTACGCGCTTAATGCAAACTGCTGGTTATTCAGCATGGTGCAGTTCTCTTCGATCGTAACTCTTACTGATTATAGGACTCGCGATCTGACATTCCAGTCTCGTGATAGCGACGATGATGAAGAAATTTTATTCGTTGCAAAGGTTCGTAAATGAACCAAGTTTATAATTTACGAAGAAATAATGGATAAATCATATAAACCGAGCGTCACGATTTATAATCTAATCAACAAAAATTGCAAGATATTGTTTAAAATTATTGCAAATTTACTGTGTGTGTGTGTGTGTGTGTGGGGGGGGATATATATATATATATATAGTAATATATATATAGTACTGTTCTACGTTTTTATTAAAATCGTATATCAAAGGTAGGAATAAAAATTTCCAGTGAAGGTAGAAGATACGAGATAAGATTCGTTATTAAAGTACGGAATATAAAGTGAATCATGCAGATTGCGGACCTGGCGACCCTTGCGCTCTGCAACATGCATTTGATGTCGCAACCGTGGAAACAATTCAGAAAAGTAACAACTCCACGAAGAATAGCTTGGTCAAAATGAAATCATATTCGATATCGTTGAGAAAAACAGAATGATTACGTCGAATCCCAACATGGCCGACGAGGCCGGAAGCGTATTATTAAGTGAGTTTATGGATTAAATATTGAAAGTCGAACCAGAGATTTGACGGACTTATAATTTAATCTTTCTCATAATGTTGCATTCTATTAACGGCGGACGAGAATCGATGTACAAACTGGGATAAATTTCCCGCGCAAGAGTTACATGAGAATATAAAATATGCATCTTTAATTCTCTCTCTCCCCCTTCTCTTTTCTTTCTATGATTAAAGCATGAAAGCATATCGGTCTTACTGTTTCCTAAAATAATTTTCCAAGTAATCGAGTTTAGACCCCCCCTCCCCGAGCTTTAATTCTTACTGCAGATGCATGTGCAAAATATAATTTTTGCATAAATATAATTTTATTTCTGCAAAAACTTAGTTATTTCCTTGCTAAAACATTTGTAACGTAATTTATCCCCTCAATCAAGAAAAGAGATCTCTTTTTTCGTGTCGCTCTTATTTGAATTTTAAAAAGATTTAAGTCATACGTAGCGGAGGAAAAGTTTGCGCATGTAAGTTGCACATTAAATTCCTTGTAGAAGGAAGTGTTGAAAATGTATGTCTTGGAAGAGCGAAGACGGACGTTTTTAGATCTTCGAAACGTTGCCGTTGAAATTTCTGTGCTTCGAATTAAATCCTCGGTTGAAAATTAAAGCTTTTACCGGCTAGCCGAAGTTGCGCTTTAATATCGCGAAACATCGCGCGAAATAGCTAGTTTACGTCGGTCCGTTAAAGGAACTAATTGCGCGCGTGAATGCACAAAAGTTCTTTAATTAAGAGGAACCACTGTTGCGGCAAGTCATTATCGCGATATTAGTAAAAAATTCGAGGACTTTAACTTGCGTTACGCACAAAGCATCAGCGGAAGAGTATTATACCGTTATACCGGATTTAATGTGAGGTGCTCGTTGTTAGCTTGGTATTTCGAGAGGTTTTCCAAGCTGCAATTTTGTCTCGTATTAAGCTCGGAGAAGCAACCACCATAAACGTTACCTCGTAAGGTTTGCATCAAATTTTAGAATCGTGTTCTACAGTAAATCCGACATATGTCAGTTTTGATAAATTATAGAAATCGACAGTACGAGTAGATAAATTTTTATATTATTTTATCATAGCTAATGTTCACTGAAAAAAAATCGCGGTAGATTACAATAAAATAAAATGCGTTCGGGCGGACTAAAATGTTGCTGTAAAAGTTGCATCACGCGACAAATTCACCCCAAATTCATTCCACCACTTTTCCTGTGAATGAAGGATACATAAAAGGAGAACGATTCGCGTTCACCATTTGTTATTAGATGCATCGATCATGAAAGCCGAGGGCATGATAAAATATCTGTCGTGGCCGAAGACTGCGAGCGAGAGTGGAAATATAGATATATATAGAGTATGAAAAAAAAAATATATATATATATATATAAGAATCATATGGGCTACCGTCATTGATTGTGTCTCATAATTCATCGAGAGTCGTTCGGAACATACTCGCGTGAGATGTTATCGCGGGAAGTAAAAACTGCGAGAAGAAGCAGTAGTAATAACAGCGGTAGAGAAAGTGTTTATTGCTGTTCTGAAATAAATCTTGTAAGAATAAGAGAAAATACGCAATCAAAAATTTAATAACGTATCTTAAGAATGGTATGATAACAATAATTCGCAGCCATTAATCTTCAGTAGAGTGGAGAAATAATTTAAAATAAAATAAATATATTGATAAATTATTCAGAAAACTGAGGAGTTTCTTCTTGAAGACATTGAGCAAATCAAATGTGCAAGCGATTGATATTAAATTCTAAAAGGAAGTTATAGACGTAGCACCAAACCATATCAATAAATCTTAAAAATATGTATTAATAAAGATGTGGTACATAAATAAAGGGAGACGCGTGGAAGGAATTTTGGCGATTACCAAAGACAGATAGGATCGTCTTTTCCTTGCAAGGAGAACGTGAAAGATGGTGAGATTGGATCCCGGGCCTGGGCCAAGACAATTCAATAAGCTCGGCGGAGTGTGGATTTTTCTGATTAGCTGGCGAAGTTGGATGGGTAGCCGTGCGTGATCGTCCTGCCGAAACGTCGGCATCCGCCGCAGGAAGGGTCGCGTTTACTTTAAAAGTTCAAACGCGCGTCTTCGAGCCGTTCGGCTATTCGTGTCATGCTCGGAGAAGTGCACTCAACGCCTCCGACCCGGAGGGCCGAGTCTCAATCGGTGTCGAAGCGCCGTTTCGTGAGCCGATTGCAGTCTTCGCCATTGCGGTGGTTCCATCGAACGCTCTATTGAACGGTTTAATTATGACCTTGCCACCTTTTTTTTGAAGTCATAGTGTAATTATGAATCATGATGGGAAGAAATTAAAAGATAGTTAATAAACTTTTTACTTTATAAACAAATTATAAAAGATTTCATTTAAGTCTCATACTTATAATATTATTACAAATGGTTAGTAGAAAAGTTATTGGAGAGAATATTCTTTCTTTCATTCATTTTTGGAATTAATTACTTGTGAAACTATTATAATTCAATATTTCCGAAATATGCGGGATCATATTCTTCAACGAATAATCAAGTCTTTCCGACTGTGTCTCGAGATGGCAAGATATATCGAAAAATCAAGGGATAGGTAGAAAGAGGACCGGGGGAAGTAAGCTTGAGAGTTAGGCAGCAGTTCGGCTCCAAGAAACTAGGAAAGCTGACGTTTCGCTTACGTGCAGAAACTGGCAAGCGCGTGGATATATTCTCTCGTCTAAATGGATTTATCGAGCAACCATCGAGAGCCCCCGTCTCCATTGAAAACGATGAAAATTGGACGGACGTACGCAAAAAAAGAGAATGAGAGAGACGGTACTTGAAATGCACTCGCGATGCGCGCGACGTGCATCTCGAACTTTACCATCGCGCTCGCGATGCTGCAGTGGACCAGTTTTTCCGGACGCGTGCGAGATAGTCTCGACGAGAAAACGTTCCGTGACTCAATCTGGAGATCGTCCATTTGTTGACTTTGATAAATGAACGCGGGCGATTCTTCCCATATGAAAGTCTGGCTCGGGACAGCCCCGAAATTTGTTGGAGTGATCCAACATTGAGTCAGCCTATAATGTTTCAGAAATGTCAATGTTCACATAATTGTTCATCCTAAGATAAAAGACAACCGCAACTTTTTTAGAAAATTAAATTTATCTAGATTGCGAGATAGAGTAGCACAATACAACTTCATAAAATATTTTTACACATATGTATTTACCGTTATTTTATAGCGATTATTTTTAATTCAAGATTTATATGCGACGCATACGCAACGCTCGTTGTAAAAGAAGTGTTAGAGTAGTATTTAAACTTTTTAGCTAAAATGTTTTTAAGAAATTTTCATAAGATTTTTAATAACTTTATCCAAATAAAAATTGCGACTTTATAGGATTCACATGTACTTACAATAGATGAACGATCCAGAGGTACTTGTAAATAGCCATTTGAGCGAAGGACAGGGGGGGGAGAGAGAGAGAGATTTATTCATGGAATGAAACATGTCGATATCGAAATTTGGTTAACTAGTAGTGTTCGGAGCCGCAACGACCACTGACAAGACAGGACGCCGGCAATTAATGGGAGGTAGGACTTAATTAGTACAATCTCAACGGCGTCCACCTGCTCGCGTCCTTTCTCGTTGTGTCCCTAAATACCGCTTGTTATAGAACATTCTCGTGGGGCTAAAGTAATGTTCTCTCGGAAACCCGACTAAACGTGACCCCTAGCGAAGCCACATATTGAATGACCTATGTCATTCAAGAGATAATGCCTTACAATAAAATTTCTACCTGGAAAAGTACGACATTTTTTTATATAATAAATAAAATATTCCAACCGGTATCTCCTTTACCTGCCGTTTCTTCGATCGATTCGGAATCGAAATTAGTAAAAATTTCGTAAAAATTTCGCACATTTGAGATAGACAAATAGACTTGCAAATATACAACACACAATTATTTTTTCTTTTTTGTCTTCGTTATTTTAGGTTCCCTTAAATTCTCAAAAATTTCCACAACGTGATAAATAATCAGAAACTTTTTAAACGATGACATACTTATTAGAAACGAGAATATAGTATTTTCTTCATGAAATATGCAATAACTTTTCTCTTTCGTAATAGAGATCTTAGGGATTAAAATAAGAGAGAATGAGGATGTTACAAGTCTCCTTCACCTTCTCGCGTTAGCCGCTAATTAAACCAGTTTGATAAGGTGTCGTGCACTGGAGCCTTCCTGCAGTCCAACCGCATCGCGTGGACGCGTAACAGTCGCTATTCCAATTGTCATAAATTGTCGTGGCGAACGTGACGATCGTACCGAACAGCCAATACCCCGCGCGATTCTGTCATTCGACCCTCGTAGCCGCCGCTACCGAGTGCTACGTAACCAACGAGAGTCCCCTTCTCCCGGGACTTTTGACCACTGATTCATCTCTGCCACGCTGCGTTATCGATCCGCCGAAAACGTGCCAAGGTTACATCCAAGTTATCCGTGATTATCACGAAGCGTCGCGTAATCCACCCTTTAAGTCCTCCACTGCTTCCCAATCCTCGACGATTCGATGACGTCTTCGGAATGGCCAAAGCTCAGCACTTGGATAAAATGATCCTTCCTCGCATAGTGATTATAGAAATGACTTAAATAACTTCCTAATCCTTCAAAATCTACAAGCAGTTTCCCAAATTTTCGACCGACTTTACATTTATTTAGGGAATTTGTAGACAAGGAAAAGACTATGTGGGTAAATATTTTTTCTTGCGAATCTCTCTCGGTAAATTACACAGGTTCGTTTAAACGACATACGCATTATTATTCGGCGGTGATTAGCATAATCAGGCGGCCCGTGTAACACGTACAGCAAATAGACAAAACGCGACGGGCGATGCCAATTAGCAGGTGCCGACGTTAATGCAAATGGCGGCATTAGCTGATAATACCGGGAGTAATATTATTATTTCACGGCAATAATATCAGCGTAATTCATTCGGCTTAATCAAGAGCATTACTGCCACGAGAAGCGCAAATCTATTTTACCGTCGATAAATTCGTGCGCACCTATGCAAACGTAATGTACTATCCAGTGAACTCCGAGTCAAATGGCGGGATTGTTCGCCAAAATTCGCGAGACCGGACGTTGCACGAAGTTATACGGAATAATCGAACGATATTATAAGAAGATTATCGAAAATACATAAATGCAACGGCTCTTTTTCTCTCTCTTCCTCTCTCTCTCTTTCTTTTTTTTGACAAAAATATAAAATTAGAAAGCCAGAGAAACACTTAATAAAATTTAATAGTACCTATAATACATAATAATTAAATATTAAAATGTAATAATTAAATTACTTGATAATATTGGAATAATTTTTCTAATGAGATCTAATGATAATAGCTTGTCTCTCTTTAACAATGCAAATTGCTCTCACAGAGTAAAAACTCTTTGTGCAATAATTAATTATAATTTTCTGAAGTTTCTTATTCCTTGATGACATAATCTACTCTTGGACTGGAATACAATAGGAGGATCTGCGACACGAATCTGTCCCAAAGTTACAAGGCGAATCATAACTTTCACATTCACCTAATCGCGTTACATCGCTCGCTTGGTGGTCAGAATACGCTCGTTCTTGTTGAATATGTGAACCGATGATCGATCGCACCGCAGTCACTAACGTCACTGGCTGACCATCGTTACGACCGACACTGAATCATTTTTTTTCAAACACCAAAACCAGATACCGCATGTATTCCTGTTGCGATGTTGCACCTGCAGCCGAATACGTCACCGATCGCCGTGCAACCGGGCACCGGTCGGCGGCCCGCACACCGGAAATAGACTCTGTAACCGGAGAACTTATTTCTGGAAACATGGCCGCGGTTGTGCGTGGGTCCTATTTCGGGCTCGAAAAAACAGCGTTCAGCCGCATGCGTCCTTTTCGCCCGCTCGCTCGTTTTCTTCCGTGTCTCGCCTTCCTCGCTGTAATGAAATCGGAGCGATTGAAAATCAGAGGAAACGAACGAAAATCTGGAAAACGCGATTATAAAAATCACTAATGTGAAAGAGAATTTTGCGAGAGGATAAGGCTGCTAGGTATCAACTCGAGCGATACGAAGAGAGGGATACGAAGAGACGACGAGTTCTCTGTCATCGCGCTAAGAATGACGAAGAGCTCGTGAGGGGATAATAAAAGTGGTGACCACATGGTAGCAGCAAAGTCATAAATAGAGGCCGTGGAAGACCATATGTACGCGGAATGATGCCTGAACCATATCGGCGTTGGTTACGCGAAAGCAATCTATTTCTGGCGGCTGGCTGCTGCCGACCCCAGAATCTGTAATGTAGAAGACGTAAATCCGCAAATTTGATCTCTGCACCGTTTATTACTAACTCTTCACGCGACACTATTATCTTCTCTGTCATTATCCTTTCGGTCCTTATTCTCTTATCTTTGTCCCTTCGAGTGTCCGTTTTCGTCAACGTCAGTGACAACTCCAGAAATCCCTCGATTCTCCGATGAAGACTCACGACGACTCACCAAGACGCAGCTCCATACTTCTTTACATTCCATACGTCACATTCACTATGGGAAGTAAGGAAGCACGGAACGGTCGCCCGGTACTACAGGCAAGACTCAGGTCATCCAAGTTGAAGATTTGCTCTCCAAGTAAGGGCTCTCCTTCTTCGCTCCAACTGCTATCAGATACGACACTTCTCGCTTCGGCGAATTCAGCACCGCTATTACGTAATTCATTGCGGATCCTGAAAGATCCTGAAACACGAGGAGTCCAACGAGAAGTACCTGGCGCGTATCAGGAGCGCTGTACTTTCTCGTATCCGGAAGATCCTTTTGGCTCAGCACCTGGTTCCTCCTGACAGGGAAATTATTACTCGGTGGCCGGTCATCAAGTTCCTGACTTCCTCGAGATTTCGAATCCTGCCAACCCGGATGACCGCTTCGGACTGAATGCTGCCAAAGCTTCTAGCACGGTTGCTTCGGAACGAGCCCTCTAAAAATGGCTGCACAGATCCCATTGGCCTCTCCTTTCGAGTGACGAGGAGCCGACACCCCCCTCGTCGTCGTCGTGTGCAGATGTAAGCTTACACTCAAGACGGCTACCGAGATGCGACGGCTCGGCTCGGCTCGGCTCAGCTTCTCGGCTCCCTCGCGTAGCGCCTCGCCGCGCCAAATTTGTCTTTACCCGAAAATAGTCAGTCCCACGGCTGCCACCACATGGTGTGACTATTCCTGGTCCAGACTCGAGTGATAACTTACCCAGGCTTCTCTGTCTCATTTCTCTTCTCCTCCTTCTCTTCCTCCTCCTCCTCCTTCCTTCTGCTACCCTTCGTTTTTCTTCATCTTCATATTCTTCTGCTTTCTTCTGCTTCTATATCGTACAAAGGCGTGCACGTGATCTCTCGTATCTCTTGGTAGACGCAAACAAAAGGTGAACATTCAGAAATGTAATGGAAAGCTTCGTTACGTGACACAATATTAGTTTCATAAGATTTCTCATTTATCCTATAAAATTTTTGATAAAGTTAAAAATCCTTATAAAACATGACTAGAGTTCCATTCTATAACTAATTTAAAATTAAAAATTCCTGCAAGAGAAACGATTAGTTTTACGACTTTCTCTTTGATGAAACACCGTACGTAACTCAATTTTACTTACCTATATTTTTACTTAACTCTTATTATCTCTCATCGCGTAATCGAACATGACGAAGGAAAGTTGTAAATGGCAAAAAAGACTAAAAAAAAGAAAAAAAACTGCATTTTAGAATAATATTTTTTACCTATTTGAGAAACATACTTCTCATATTTATCTTGCATTTTGCAATTGCTCTCGCAATTAAAAATCGCTCTTTTTCAGTCTTATATATCGCACACATCCAGAAACTTGTTCACCAAAGAGCAACTTTCGAAGATATCATTACGTCATCAGTCGTGTTTATATTAACTCTTCGCCTCATCGTCATCGATTACACTCATCGACTAGTAAATCCGACGTAACAATATGTCGCGATATTTCGGGGGGTGGGATATTTGGCAGCTGCCATTGGCGGCCAGGCAGATGTCTAAATTCTTGTGAGCCTCCTTATACGAAAACAAAGTTAGACCGTTGTCGACGTTAATTCTGGAGGTGTCGCGCCGTCGATCGTTAACACGATCGTTATCGGCAACGATCAACGTCAATGACGATGTATTCTCGCCGGCTAATAGCGATTTGGTCGTAGACCACCGTTAACAACGATGATAAATACGGTGTCGTAAATGCGCGAGAGCTGAATTACAGAGGATCATACGTCTCACGGTATTATTTATAGAAAGATATGCGCGACGATAATGGCTACTGGCGTGCGGCCAGTGCTTCTGCGATTTTAGTATCGCACACAGCGCCGTGATTAATATCAATTTTATATTTTACGTAGTCGTCGTCGTTTATGTCACCAATCGACCACGCGACTTTGTAATCACTTTGCCTCGTGCATTATACAATCGGCGAATCTCCGCGTTTGTAGCGCAAACTCTCCTCGAGCTTTGCCAACGAAGCGCAGAAATCCGATGACTCTCATGAATGAAGACTCAAGCTATGGGATCAGCGCAAACTTGGTCCCACTATTTGTGATATATCGTCCCCGTATCATCTTGCTTCGTATACATCGTTGCAATTCGGCCAAGAATGCTGTTGATGATGTGATACCGAAATACATCCCGACAAACTGTATCGCCGAGCGACGTTGCAAGTTTCCGACTCTCAAGTGGCGCGAGTCCAATTTTCACAGAAAAATGATAAGAAAAGTGTAACAATAATTCTTATTTTAAAATCCTCTTGATATCCAACTTTGAAACCTACGAAATGTATTCAGTTTACATTTTTATGTATTCTGTGCTTACGTAAAACGCTGTTTGGAGAATAATTTTCCAATAAGCTTTTACATCTTACTGTAAAATAAACATCACCTGACAGTTAATAAGACTTTTCAAGCATTATTATTTTACGTTTTCAACAACAAATCTAGAACGGATTACATCATCGGAATATCAATGCGGATAGCGGAGATTAGAAAACTTGTCACCTAGCTTGCCGACACAACACATCTCGCTCGACGCTGCCTAACAGTCTTGCAGAGATGCTCCTAGATCCTCGCGCAAGTTGAACGTTCAACTTCTCTCGCGGCATTAGTTGCTTGCCACGTCTGTCAATGACAGATTCCTCGGTGAATTCGGAATCCATTTTTCCCGGGGAGAAGTTTAACAGAGCGCTCTGGCTGAATATCTCGCACGTACGATATAAACTTATGGTGTCACTTCTACCGGATGATTTTCCGAGACGAAGAACTTGATCGCGACGGCCGACTCTTTGGCGTCTAAAATTACTGGCAGCCGAAGACGTTGCACATCCGCGAAGTCAACGCAGTCCGGTGAGCCGTGCGAAACGAGTCTACGCGCTAATACCGTCTCTATTTTTGGAACGTCGTCGTCGTCGTCGTCGTCGTTGTTGTCGTCGTCGTCGTAGTCGTCGTCGTCGTCGTCGTTGTTGTCGTCGGCGGTGGCGTCATGACGGAGATAACTCTCGAAGACGCAAGAAGAGGAACAAACGAGAAAATGTTCGCTATTCTTTCTGACCTTGCACCATAGATTATTCAAGATGAACAAAGTTCACTTGAATGAACAGATATATATATAAATTATAATTTCGAAATTTGATGAGATGAAATAATGAAGCAAAGTGCATCTTTCAACCAAAAATAACATTCAGAGATGTTTCTTTTCTTTTTCGAAATGAAAAGTGTATGCAAAAATTCCTTTGCGAATCGTTTGCGGCTAATAACATTGACATAGCTACATATAATTTATGTGTAAATTATGTTAAACGCGACTGTAATAGCAAACATTATTTTTATTACTTTTTTATAATTTTTACATAATGTTATTTTAATTTTGACCCGAAGGGACGAAATGAATATTGAACTCCTACACAATCTCCCGCTCTCGTTGAATAATTCATCTTTTGAATAAAATCTTATCCTGCGCGTTAGTTTCGACTTTATCAGAATTTTAATCCAAAACTTATTAATTAACGTGTCTAACATGGGACCGGATAAGTTGTGAAGAGAATGACGTCTGATCAAATTTATTCTGAGGAAAAATTTACTTCAAATTTTTGTCAAGGCGCCACTCGACACTTGATACACCTTCGTATCTATCGCCGGGGCAATTTAATGATTTTAGCATGCGGCACATGGCGGAGAATAATTAAAGAGAACGTCGTTTCCTTCGTTCGCCCTCGGGGGAGGAGAAAGAGGGGAGCTTTCCCTTAGGCGGAGGCGCCGCAGCCCCCGCTCGTGTATCGGGTTACGAGTTCGTCGTTGAAAATAGCCTTTACTTGCGTACTAATGGCGAAGACTCGAAGTAACCCCGGTTGAGATACACGGCGCAGGTCGAAGCGCTCTCCCTCTCTCTCACTCTCTCTCTGTCTCTCTCGAAAGAGTTGTCGGTTGGATCTCGCGCTAATGAAAGAAAACCGCGGGAAAAGAAACAACCGCGAGTTGCGACCTCGCTAATTATCGTTAACTTAGCAGGGGAAAAAGATGAAACATCATCTAGAGTGACGTGATCTTCGATTTTTTGCCACGGATTCTTGACGTCCAAGGAGAAATCACATTCTAGAGATAGAACATACACGCGAGTAATTTACATGCCGAATTCAATACATGCTCTTTTCTTACATCAGAAAGATGACGCACACATATACATACTCTGTCTTTCTCTTTTCTCCTTTCCTTCGAAACACACACACACACACCCTCTCACTCTCTTTCTCCTCGCAATCTCTCTCGTTGCAATTTCATTCTCGTGGCATTGAAACAGCCGCCGGCGTTTCTTTGCGAATAGACAAGACGATGGCGATAGTGCGAGTACCTAGAAGATTCTCAATGCCGTTAGAATTCTATGCGCGGCCGAGGGGATGGTATTTACTTACATCGAATCATGCCTCGAAATTACTTTTACCCCCTTTGGATACGCCACGAACGTTTCACTTGCAATTTCTCAAGCCCGCAAGAATCCGCTTGTTACTAGACCGCGAACGCCATCCAGGCTTCTCTAGAATTATTTTCAAGTGTTTAAACGTTATTTAGGAAATTCTTGGCTTCTGGCATCTATGGCTGAAAAAGCTATACACATATTGCTGAAATGTAACACTGCTCTTTTCCAATATTCGGATCTTATTTACAAAACTTTTGACTCTTGCAATTAAAAAACCATCCAATGATATTGGAATAATCTCAGGATTTTTTTTCTAGTATCTGAACCTTATTTGCATTCTCTATTTCTCCGATGTTTGTTTGAACTAAACAAATCTTCGCGGATTATAAAGAATGTCGTACTTCTTTTCTTTATCAAAATCGAGATTAAGTTATCATTATTTTAAAATATTTACTATTAAAGATATGAAATCTCACTAAACACACATTCTCATTTTTCGTATATAATGAAACATTTCTTACACATCACAATCCTTTAACTCCTTCAAGGAATCCTTACAAAATACTTTTCTACTAATTTTTTTAAGAAGATTCACATTGTCATCGAATCTAATGTACTTCTTTCTTTGAAACTATTATTTCCATGCAACATATATATCTTAAAGTAGCGATAGCTCGCGGACTGTCGAAAAAGTTTCACTTTTTATTTGTTACTTGGAGACATAAATGAGTCTCGGTTTCGATTTCGCCGGAGAAAAAGCCCTTTCAAAATATTTCAGAAAATACTTTCTGGCTCACGTTATGTAGATTTTTTTGGAACTTCCTATATGCAGGAAGAAACGGAAGCTGCGACAGGAAGTTGGCGAAACGCGAGAGAGGAAAATATAAAGGGCCCGAAGGAAGCCACTTTTCAGACGTCTAGGAAATCCGAATAAGAAATCTAGAAGCCTCGGTCATGGGGGTGGAACGTGCTCGCTTTTTGTCTTGTGACAAATCTGTGTAACTTTATTCGAGAACGTCGCAAGAGTTAATGCTGTTTGTCTCACGGTAGCTCGGGGGAACGCGCGAATTGCGCGGCCAAAAAGTTTGCGAAACACCGAAAACAGGGTGAGCTATCCGACGTGCCCCGCTTTGTCATCGGAAGCAGGCCAAGGATGAATGTTCTTTATTACATCCTCGATGATCTTTGTTCGTATTTTGCGATTCTTTTATTCCCATTATTTTCAACTATTAATAAAGATATTAAAGATATTTCAATAATTTCTCTCGTTTTTAATCATACGTTAATTTGTCCATTTATTTCTTTTTTGTAAAATTTATTAAACTTAATACGTTCTGAAACTTAATACTTATTGAAAGAAATTGAGAGATTATATTAAATTCAAATTTTATAATGTTATTATAGGAACAAAAAGGAGATAATGTTTCGGGGAAACTGTATTTTTTATTCCATTAATTCACATAGTGATTTTCTAGAAAGTAAATGGTTAATTGAGGTTAATGGGGGATAGATTGATCGACTCAAAATAAAGCATTCACGTCGACGGCGGCCCGTGCGAAGTTACAGATATATGTACGAGCAAAAACGGGCATTTACGCGGATAAACCCTCGAGTGTGCATCGTGCCGCGGAATTCGATATCGTCGGATGGAAATAAACGGTTTTTTTTTATACGGCACTTTTGCGTTCGTTCTTTCGAAAAAGGGAACGCAAGGGTCGGTATTCGTTTGTGCCAGAATATGCGTACTCGAAAATGTTTAGCGTCAGGAATACGGAATTAAATGGAATTACATGCTTTTAATTTGTGGATGCATGGTAAAATTGTAATATAAATTTAATTTGATGTTAGGTGATTCATTGTGTGTACACTGAGAAGGAGCAGCCTCTCGCAGTAATTAATTGCTCGTGGTAATTAATTGTAGTAATTAATTTTCAAGTAATTACGATGAAAACATGCCAAAATTCTTTTATATCTAATAAAATTTATCGCCCCCAGCAAATGTATCCGTTTTTTTTTTCTCATTTTCTTTTCTATCGCTCTGGAGTTTCGCCAAAGCGCGAGAAACCGGAAGAATTGCTCGAACTAATGACAAGAGTGATTCAAAACACCGGATTATTATGGCCGTTAAAAATTCGATCGCAGCCTCCCTGTCGCTTTTACTTTGGGGAGACACGGAGGTGCTTTGAAACTCTGCATCCGAGGCAGCAATTTGATGCAGTAAAACTTCCGCGCACGAATTTAAGGCGAGCATTAATGGACGTATTAATTAAGGACGCATTAATTTCGATGCCACTAGGAAACTTCGCGCATATCTATACGCAATCTCGCGTATATTTCTGTACACTGCCTCGGGAAGAGATTCATAAGGTTTACTTAATACGTTTGTAATTAGCATAAATTTTGAAAAAAAAACCGTGCAGGGGAAAGGTTATTTCTTATAAACTGCAATCGAATATGAAACCACAATTAATTAAGTAACCTTTATTTCGACATGAGAAATTATTTTCTCATTGCATAATTTCAAAACATTAATAGCACAAATATTAATTTTAATGTTTGCTAGTGTTACATAACGTTGTCGAAAATTACGCAATCGGCATATATTCTCATCAAAAACCTTCTAAATATGAATACATTATTACTTTTTAAGTATTAATGTATAAATATGCAATAATGACAGAAAATATGCCATGTATAAATACTTTATCCCACGTTTAAATACTTTTTCGTATCAATGTCATCATAAAAATATTACGTCCACGCGTTCATAACTGGTGGAAAAAGACATGTTATAAATTTGCGAAAGGAATGCGGGCCATGATTTTGCCATCTCGCATACTACGACGCGGGAAAGAATTATTGCGAAACGATAAGGGACAAAAAAGAGACTTGGATGCTCTCCCAGCTCATATAACTACACTGTGACGTAAGGCTTTAACGATGGTGATCGTGCGGAAAATTCTTTTGTGTCTGCAAGACATGCTGTCACTAATGATAATCATCGATCGTCAGCTCAAGGAGGACGATGAACCAAATTAATTAACGCTAAACTAATTGTCAGGTTCTACAAAGGTTTGATATGTATATAATATTTTAAAAGCTTTTGAGACACATAAACCGTTCGCATGCAGTTGAGTGAGGAAGGATTAAGATATCGTGTCGAAAATGACGACAGATTCATTCGTAATCCAGTCCGACGGGGCGAATCGCGAACTTACGAGGACACGGGCGTGAGAGACGTAAACAGCCTCTAGCAGACGGGACATGTTTCAGAGCCAAAATATCTCTTCCTCCGCACCTACCTAAGGCCGCCCGACTAAAGACGGATAGACGTGTTTTCGTCGGAGGAATCGAATAAGCAAAATAAACGGGACGGAATTCATTCAGGAAAAACGCGGCGTCGCCGACATCACCATCCGTCGTACTTCATGCCGGAATCATTCCTCGTGTACCCTTCCTTCCTCGCACTTCTTCTTTCCCAACTGAAAAACTTCTCATTCTCGCTTCAGACATGTACATTTTCCTCGCGACAAACAGAATCGCTCGCTATTGGTGCAATCGCGGTCGAAATCGCGTACATTTCAAGAATACAGATCATTTCTAAAATAAAGAATTTAAATGTATTATAATTAATGTAGAGGCTGGATGTTGTATTCAAATATTGGCAACAAAAATTGTGAATATCTACAAACTGTGATCTTTACTTATATATGTATATAGATATTCTAGATATCTCAAAGCACATAAACAGTTCATAATTAAAAATTATTTTAAAAATTAATTAAAAGATAATTAAAAGATTTATGTCATATATTAAAATTATTAAAATAATTGTAATACGGTGTAATTACTTTTACAGTGTAATTACATTTATTTTTAACAATGCGTACAATAATTTTGTTTAACATAATATGATATAAACATTTACTGTAAAAACTTAGTAACGATACTTTCTCTCTCTAAGATAGAAAATTTTTTAGTAATAATACAGACCGCAACGTTGCATTTTTGAAAGTGAAGAGATTACGGATACAGTTCAACAATTTTATCGAAAATTGAGTATCTCTGTTATGAGTGCTTTTACAAGAGGACAGCAAATCATGATTAAAGAGATTTATTTGTTGCCAATTTATTCGTTTATTCAACCAGAAATGCCATTTAAATGTGGCTACAGCTAATGGAAGTGTTTAAACTCTTTCACAGTTTGTTAAGCTCTCTTTTTGCACCACAAAAATTACGATTTCATGAGAATATGAGGATACTACCAGGTGCTTTTACTTTACACAATTAAAAAGTTTAATTACGCATGTTTTCGATGCAAAATTCGATATAAATTAGATAATTGGGATAAAAATTAATTTTGATTATAATTATATACAAAGAAAATAAAGGTAATAGCGGTAACGTATTAATTTGCGCTAGTAACGAACGATGTTAATAATACTAATATTCACAGTAAATAATGTTTGTTAATAATCACAATATGAAATATTGGACGGAAAGATGATCGTAATACTTGTACTCGAGATACATGTATAATAACATACATTATAATATATATTATAATATATATAATATATATATAATATATATTATAATATAATAGAACTATCATATATAGAACTTTGAGATGACATAGAGATATAATATAAATGCGTTTCAAAAGCAATTAGTAAAGGGAGTAATTATCGAATTGCTGCGTAAAGTATTATTTAGAAAATATTAAACATAATGTTGTAAATTAGAAAGCACTAATGAGAGACTATCGAATCGAAAGATTAAAAATAGTTTCTGCACTCGTTAAATTTCGACTTCGAAATATTTAGCTTTGCTTCCGTCAGCCCTTCGATCGCAATAAAATTTATATATTTGGGAATTTAATTTTCCACTTCGACGGGCATCCCCGTGGAAATTCTCTAGATCCATCCGTAGGCATGGGGAATGAGCTCGCCGCCCTCTCCTCCCGGCCCGAATTAAAATAGTCGACGAGTGCAGCTATCACGGGTGACCTACCCCGTGATGCACCTGCGACTCGTCTCTGGCGGTGCCATCATATTTTATGCCGAAGTCATTTCCATCGCCGCGGAAAAGTTCCATCCACCCCGTCCGTCTCCCGCGCCTTTTGCAATAACTTTTAAAGGAACTCAGAATTAATATATTTTTTTTCAGGAACCGCGTCGGTACTTTCTCAACCGCAATCGCTCTCTTCTTCTCCCTTCCCCTCTCTCTCGTTCTCTCCCTCTCTCAGTTAGGTATTGAACGCATAAATTACGTGACTTTGCCGAACACGATTGAAGTATTTTCTTCTTTTTCCTTTCAATCTTTTTGTGAATTTTTTTTTTCTTTTATCCCGCGTAAATTCTCTTTTGTCATTGAATTTTTTTGGCATTGCGCTTTGTGTGTGCGATTATTGTATTGCTCTTACGTCAGTACTTTATCTTTCAGTTCATCTTTATGCTTAATGCAAGGCTTTCTCGCATTAGCTCATAAACCGCGATCTTTTCGCTACATAATATATTTGTATGACTAATTTTTATACGTCGTCACATTTGCATTTCGTAGTTTCTTACGGCAAGAGCGCGCGCGTAAGGAAATTATACATTTTAAAATAAATTTGACTTTTCCCTAATTTTATT
This sequence comes from Crematogaster levior, assembly GCA_901521435.1. Classification (NCBI taxonomy): domain Eukaryota; kingdom Metazoa; phylum Arthropoda; class Insecta; order Hymenoptera; family Formicidae; genus Crematogaster; species Crematogaster levior. The sequence goes on along the minus strand of CABEGB010000870.1, from coordinate 251,770 downwards.
ATTTATATCGTTGTATATTATGTCAGAATTAATTCTAGAATTAATAAAAATAAATGTATTGTTATTATATGACGATAATAGCTAGCAATTAGCAAATTATATTACGATTCAAATGGATTCGTTATTAATAGCTATTGATTAATTAATTAATTAATTTGTTATTAATTGCTATTAGGAATTATTTTATCATGAAGGATATGTTGTAAAAGATATTCGTTTCACGGCTACAATTGCGAGATTCATCCGTTTTCGTTTCTCATATCATGATACCTTTCTTTTTTTCTTCCAACTAGCATTTTTGTTTTTCGATCGTAACACCGTCCATCCTGGTACCAGCCCAGGACATTCCAACCCTGCCACGTCCAAACTTCACAGATAGAATTAGTTGGTAGTTGTGATTTAGTTTTGGTTCGATTACCTGTCTTCTCTCGGTGCTCGAAATCTCCCCGTTTCAACCCCCGCGGGGTCCGCCGACTAATCCTTTCATAGGTATCCCCCGAGAATTTCAATTTTCATCACGGCGGCGGTGGCGAGATTTCGTTAACCCTTAACCCTTTCAAGATAAGCCACTTCACATGTACAAATATAGATATATATATAGATAACGACTTTCAAACATAATATCTCTCTTTCAATAGAAAGGAAATAATTTGTAATTAGCGCGCAAAAAGTAAGAGAAAATATGAAATTTATAGTTCAATTTATACAGCTGTTGTATAGATTTGTGTCAAACATACAACGTCCCTTTATTACAAAAAAATGTAACATTGAAATGATAACGGCGCGAAGAGGAAAACTAGACGAAATTGCATTGCGAGGCATCTTAGAAGACGTAAGTCAAACATAAACACATGAGAAAGGGTCGTAAATTCTGACATTCGTTTCTCTAACTCTTCGCGGAGACTTTACTTGGTTTGTTAGTATTTACGGAGAGAATACGCTATTCAGGACATCTCGTGAAAGAATCGGAAATGCCCGTCGAAAGAACAACGTTCACGAAGTGGCAGCTTCGGCAACGAGGCCGTGGAAAAATACGAGGAAAAGCGCTCCGGTAAGAAGAAACGAAATTAGAAGGACGCGGAAGCACTTTGAGAAGTTCCTCGCTTAATCCGGATCTAACTTCCGGTATTCGGTGCTCACGGCAAATTCCAATTTTCGTCGGACACTTTGTCGATGAAGTTTCGCGAGACGACAGCGCGGCGAGCGTGGATAGGAAGAAAACTCGCAAGAGATTTCGATTTTTCTCCCATGAGTTCTCTTTGGTTTTAATCCCGCCGCGTAAAAGGAGAAATATAAAGACGAAAAGAATGAAAAAGAAGTGAGAACGTGACGAGTTCTGAAGTATGAGGGGAGGAAGGGGACGCGTTGGTATCGAGGGCACCGGCTCTTTCGCTGGGTGTGCCAACTATGATGGAGGCGTCCGGAAATTGCGTCACGGTAGCAACGTTCCTCATGGTTTCTGCATATTAGAGCGCGTCCATCCTCTCTCCCCGCGATATCGTCCCGTCACCCACGAACGGACATCGCCGATTCGAACCGGCCGTGCGTTCCTTCCTGATTCGTCGAATCGGCCGAATTCGCCAAATTTAAACTTTTATTAAAATTTTAATTTTAAGCTTGGAGAACTCAGAAGCCGTCCCTGAAAGCCTTATATAATCACGCGATGATTAGTGCGTCTGTTGAAATAATTTACCCATAGAATTTAGGATTTTCTTTTCTTTCGTTATTACATGTCTTTGCAATGGGATCTCGAATTAGAACTCCGTTAACGTATAAAGTGAAATTCCGTGAAATTACGAAATATTATACAGTCAAACATGACGGTTAAGCTGAAATGAAATGAGTTAGGTACACTGGTGTACTTGCACTTAATGCATCACGCATGAATGCGGATATGAGTTCATGCGTGAATCGTTCGCGAAAGTATTTGTTGCAGGATAGGAAAACAAGTTTGGAGGGGATATAGAGTGCAAATTTTCATTGTTTATTTTTTCCTTTGACGAAAAAAAGAATCTGTTGCCCGAATATTAGAATATTAATATAATATAATTTATCTCACGCACGATTGACGAACGGAAGGGCGCGAAAATTGGAGCTTTGTTTATTGCGCGAAATTTGATTGAATCGGATGTCACGCGAATGATTGAAAGAAAACTCGAATATTTCGGAGCCATCGGAGTTGAGAAGGGAGGAGTGCCACTGTCGGGTAGGCAAACGAAAGGGAAGATAAATGGAATTCCGCCGGAATTCCGCGAGGCTGCGGCGGATAAATGTTTTAGGGACTGGAGGCCCTTGTGGTTTCTCAATAATCCGTCGGTGAATGCCACGAAATTCTCGCTGAAAGATCACAGCTTCCGATTTTATCTTAGCACTAAATGAACGCGAGTGATTATTCTGTTGCAATCGAAGGTGAAATCGGTTGAAAGAATCGCACTTCTAATATATAGCACGATGATTGTGATATTTTATATAATCATATTTTTTTTAAATATCTTCAAGCCAGGAAAAAGTATTTAGATGTTTTGATGTATATCATCGTGAGTGATAAAATGTCGAATAATAATTATTTATAGGAAAATTATTAGAAAATTACTGTAATTTATGAGCTATGAGGAATAAAATATAATGTAACAAACGCGCATAGTGTAAGATAACAAAATTACAAGAAGCAATTAATTAGAAGGTAAACGGGATTTAATATAATAGAATTAAGGAATAAAAAGAGAGGAGTGATTCCTTATTTATCGAGAAAACTTGAAAACACGCTCTTCTATAACATCGCGATCGAGATATAATATAAGCAATAAACGCGTGTCTGATATTCTATGCTATCTTCTGAAAATAAATTTGAGAGACGAAGAAGAAAGAAGACAGCTCATGCAAATAAAACTTGCTTGATTCTTCTTTTAGATTTCTATTCTGCTTTTATTTCTTATTATATTCCTCTCACATTATTCTCGTTATATTCTACCCACTAATTAATACTCGATTTCCTTTTTGATTATTAATATCTATCGATAGAACGTACTTGACCAATGACATTGCATTCTCGTGGGCTATTAATCCGCTGGTAATTCCCTTCCCCTTCCTTCGTCCTGACGCGAAACAATTCCACGTTTCGACAATGACAATGACAAAACGAGCGGAATTATTTCCCACCACGACTCACTCGACTCACTGTGGCCGCTCTCGTTTTCTCAATATTTCTCTCTCTCTTTCTCCGCATTCGGCCTCAAAATCCTCTCGATATCACTCGCGACGGATCGAGGAATCTCGCACAACGGCTGCGAGAATTCGCGACGACGATGGCGGCAACGAATACCGAAATAATCGCGAGTCCGTGTTATATTTAGCGAAGCTGCGTTGTGTGCGAACGGAACGATTCCGCGTGCGATCTCGCGCGCGTTTCGCTCATCCCGACCGAGCTTCCATTCCGCGATCGACACGACGAAGAATTACGGTATCGATCGTCAGCAATCCGACGATGACGACAACAAAAAAACGTCCGGCCTCTCTCTCTCTCTCTCTTTTACTCTTCCTCCCTCTCTCTCCCTCTCGGGTCAACCAGCTCGTGCTCTCGTTGTCATTTTGCACACGCTCGTGTCAATTATATTTAGCGTGTCGCCGCGTGATCTCTCACTGACTCACTGCACTCTCTGGAACACGGGAGACGGCGCGAGTCTTCGTCGTTCGCAGTCGTGCATCGGAAGGAACAGAGGCACGCGTGTGTGTCGTTGGGGCCCGTGGCATCGGGTTCTCGGTAGACTCTGTCGACCACGATGATGCCACGGCCGCTGACTCACTAAATGCCCGATATACATATATGCATGCGCGAATCGCGCGTGCGACGCGCGAAGCGAACTCGATTCGCGGTTCGCTCGCGAACGCGATGAACTGCTTTTTATATCTGGGATTTTATTTAAAGTCCCTTTAAACTCCATGAAAGATAAAAAACAGTGAGGAATAAAATTGAAAGAAAATCGGAGGAAAAGGCGCTGGCGAAAGTAAATTCACGAAGGGGTCAATAGCAGAAACGGAATGCACGAATTTTTTACACACGTAAACGCAGTGTATATTTATCTAGAGAAGTCGAGACTGTCAAGAGAATATCGTTCGAATGTTGGTATTCAAAGCATCTCTATTTATGATCTTTGAGCTGCTGAATGATGTTAGTATCTAATCCTAATACAAGTGTTAATCAGAGATTAACAGACTCCCTCTCCCCTTTTTCTTACGGTATTATCTAAGAAGAGAATCAGAAAATCGATTATTAACTTCTAATTAACAGTTAACCACAGAATGAAAAATCGGGCTCAAATGGTAAATTCGAAGTCGTAATGATCAGCCGCGGACTGATATGTCAGCGTAACGATATCGAGTAGCACGGGAGTGTCTAACGACGGTTCATTGATACTAATAAAAGAAGAATAGAGATGTCGACGAACGACGGGAAATTAATCGCGGTATAATATCAAGCGTCGCACGATATACGCCGCCTAAAATGAGACGGAGTATTTACGTGGGGCCGACGATTGCGACGAGTTTCGCCTTTGAGTGCGCGCGAAATGTAGCAGAATGATATTAAACTCGAGACTGACAGGAGAACGCAATAACCAGAGCTCGCTCGCTTATTTCTATTTATTACGTCGCGCGAGAGACTGCTGTTGTAATTGCGATAATTATCGGCGGCCTTAAATCAACGACGTCGCGCCTTTCATTCACATCCTATGCAAAATCCCGACGCGAATTTTGAATGGAGAACAATAAATTCACATCCTATGCAAAACGACGAATTTTGAATGGAGAACAATAAATTCTCTGTAAACGACGTGTCGGAACTAAGGGAAAAACTGGTTCTGTTATAAGAAGATATTGAACCTCACCCCTGGTAGACACAAGAGCCAAAATTGCGCTTATATCTTCCTGGCTGAGATTTTATAATTTTATAATTTGTACTTATTGTGTGTATTTGCATATATCGTAATAATATCATTTGATTTTAATATACATTATTTTTTTATGTATTTTACGTATTTTTATGTGTTTAATTTTTTTAGCTCTCGATTAGGATATAATTATGAGACTATTGGACTCTAATTGTTGTATTTAAACTCGATTGAAATAAGTGTGATACCTATTATTCAAGATACCTATTATTACAGATACAATTTTAATTGCTTTAGAGACAATGCCAAGCGACCTTAATCGCTACATTATTCCTATCGTTTCGCTCGTAATTATATCAGCAAGTCGTGAAAATGGAAGCAGAGAGGAAAAAAAGAACCTCGGTACAACGAGAGTGGAATGAAATCAACGGGGCCGATCGACGACACAATAAAATTGCGCGTCGTCGATGCCAGGCACGAGTATGTACCCGGACATAATTGGCAAAGTAATCGATTTATGGTTATTAACGTGGTAACGGTAACATTCGCGATCATTTGCATATTCATGACAAGGAGAGTGCGATTCTGCTGCTGCTGCTGCGAGTTGAGATGCCGCAATCGCACTTGGATGCAAAACGCGCATCTTTTAGACCGCATTAATGAAAAACGACGTCTTTTACGCGACATATAAATTTGATGGGCTCCTGTGGAACGAGAAAACGACGGTCAACATCTATAACGACATCATAAATTTAATGCGAATATTATTACTTCTAGTATAACTCTCGCAAGCATATATTATAATATATTATAATATATATATGTATAAACAATGATTTTCCACAAATTATTTTACTTGAACCCTAAATAAAAGATAGTAAAATAAATATGTATTTATTTTGATCATTAAATTTAAGATTACGTGTAATTTTTCTCTCTGCCATAGTATTTTTTGTGATAATTTATCTTTTTTTGTTTCAAAATTTTTCCTTTCGCCTAAGTAATTGTTATTTGCATATTCTGCAGCAGCAAAAATATTATATGCTTATTGAAATTTCCGCAAACTCCTGCAGTCGGATTCCACGAAACTTTTGTGGCGTAATTGACGGGGCATCTCTCTTAAGAATGGGAAAGAGCACGCGGGATGGCCTCCTGAGCCGTTTGCGAGATATTTCGAAACATGTGCAGGAATCATCACATGTGATGAGACACACGTCTATCCCTCATGCCACAGCAATGGCAACCGCCTCGAAGAGGTCCCCTCGACGGAGGCCCCAAGGAACAGCTGTTTCCGTCTCTCTTCGCCACCATGGGGTCTCATCTCTGCTGTATAGCGAATAGTTAGAAATGTACCCGAGATATACGGAAGTGTATTATGTAACAAGAAAATTTGGAATTATGTATGATTTGTAATATTCCATTGCAAGCAAACGAAAATTAATGTATATATTCTCGAAAAATCTCTTCTGTAGAACCCACATATATTGGTATCAAAATATGTTAAAATATAGCTAGTTAAAAGTAATAATAATAAAAGATAATAAAATGGAGCGGTTTATAGGAAAAAAAAAATAATAGAACACGTATCGTATACAAATAAAATAAAATGTAAAATATAAAAAAAAATATGTTGCAGAGAATTAAAAAACCACATCTGCATCTTTATGATGTTTTATTCGGAACGTTTTCTAGAACGACGTGAAAATTAATTAGGGTAACTCGTTACAAGATAATTTGAACTAAAATTGGAGCATGGGGGACGAGTGTGGTGGGAAAATGGATTTCCGCTTTGAGTCAGCAATAGCTTTTTGTATTAATGTCTCGCATTTCGTTTGATTTCAGTGCGATGCGGGTGTTGCTGTCAAAATTACCGCGACCCTGGATTGTCGACGAGAAGAAAGATGACGGTTATACGGCCCTTCACTTGGCTGCTCTCAACAATCACGTGGAAGTTGCGGAGCAACTGGCACGCGCCGGAAAAGCCGATCTAGACCTGCAGAACGTAAACCTGCAGACCGCTCTGCATCTGGCAGTCGAGCGACAACACACACAGATCGTTCGGGTACGTTTACGCAAAAACCATTCGACGTTTAGAATAATGTTGTGAAGAAGTCGTATTTGTGAGAAATTCACCAATAATTCAATAATAAATTCAATAATAATCAAATTTCTAATAAACTCTAAAATGAAATGAAAGAAAAATAAAATTTAAAAAATAATAAAATTTTGATCGACAAAAAATTTTCTGGATCGACTTCCAATAAGGAACAATTCGAGTCATTCTTTTTCCGGATGAGAATCGATAATTCATTTTGCGACAATTTACCCTATCGCAGCTGTTAGTTCGCGAAGGCGCGAATCTGAATGTCGCCGATAAGGATGGCGACACGCCTTTGCACGAGGCCCTTCGACATCATACGCTGTCACAATTGCGGCAGCTGCAGGATGTGCAGGATGTCGGACGGTTGCTGATGGGCCTGGGCACACAGGGCCAGGACAAGAAGAGCAGCTCCTTCATCGCGTGCTTCCTTGCGGCACATGGTGCTGATCTGGAGCTGAAGAACAAAAAGGGCCAGACACCTTTGGACCTCTGCCCGGATCCGAATCTCTGCAAGACTCTTACCACCTGTCACAAGGACAAGGAGTCGTTAGTATTCGAAAGAAGAGAACAAATTTTTCTAAGCTCTTATATTATTATAATTTCAAATTTGAATTTTACAAGAACGCTCATTTATAAAAGATGTTGAATATAATAACCGAGACTTTTTCGAAATTCTGTTTGACTTAATAATCTGTTAGTGGAATACTATAGTTAGTGGAATAATATATCTGTTTGTAGAAATTTTTCTTTCGCAAACTTCGATTTATTTCATACAATTTAATAATAAGAGAGAACAAGAGATGATTCGATCGCGAAGAATTAAAACGTGAATTTGTACAATTGATTGCTTCGTTATATACGTTCCACGTGTAATTCCCTGTACAATTACGCTATACATCGTCGAAGCTCTAAGGCTTAAACATGTTCACTAACATGCAGCCCTTTCCAGACACGATATCGAAGTCGTTGTTCCATCGGCAGCGATCGACGAGTGTCTCGTATGCTCCGATGGCAAACGAGAGATGCTGTTCAGTCCCTGTGGGCACGTAGCTTGTTGTAACGCCTGTGCACCGAGAGTGAAGAAATGTCTGATTTGTCGTGAAAATGTTCTCTCTCGAGTGAAGGTAAAAACATCATTGATGTTATTTGTTGTATTTTTTTATCATTCTATCTCTTTTTTTCAGAATATAATATATAATACCATTTTTATTTTTAAAACTTATTTTTTATCTAACAGTAAAACTAATTTTACATTGATATTAAATTTATAAATTCTGTCGATCGTGTTTTAATAGTGTTCTTAATGATAACTTTTTTCGACGGTTCTATATGAATTTATAGAAATTTCTTGAGAGAAAATGAACTTCAAGAGAAAATTAATTTTATTTATATTAGCACTTTTTTTTATACATCTTTAATGATCTTAATTTAATCTTCTAAATTTGATCTTCTAATTGTGTAAAATAAATTACTCCTTTGACATGCCACGCTGTCGTTACGTAGACGATTGTCAACCGAATAATCCCGTTCTGTCCTGGAATAAATCCTCGAAACTCTAAACGCCTATTCACCTCCTGCCTTCATGCAATAATGGACGTTTGTTCCCAGATCGAAGAATGCGTGGTGTGTTCGGATCGCAAGGCAGGCGTGTTGTTCCGCCCGTGCGGACACATGTGCGCTTGCGAGAGCTGCGCGGCCCTGATGAAGAAGTGCGTGCAATGCCGGGCCCAGATACAGCACATGGTACCGCTCTCGGTCTGCTGCGGCGGCGGCGGTGATGTCACCTACGTGAAGGGGTGCAACACCTCAGGTATCAACGTCTTCGGGCACAGCACGCAGTTTCACAGTCTCTCGCCTATCTCGATCTAATCGCACGGAATATATTGACTGCCATCACACAATGATTAGATAACTCGCCTTTAATCTCACTTAAAATGTAGTCGCCATACACAGACTAATCCCAGACTGTATTTGCACGCATGTCGGCGCATACATTTTTTGCCTTCCAATAATTAAGATAATGACAAACATGATTAAAAGATGAATCAAATTGAATATCATCTTCAAAATATAATCACAAAAATAGTTTTCCAACACACGTATAACACCTCAAGTTATTAATGTATTAAGCATTTTAAAAGATATAAAATATTTTTCTGTTTTTCTACATTTGCTGACATCCTATATTGCTTCTCGATCTTTATGTTATCTATTGAATAACTGGTTTATATATATATATATATATATATATATATATATATATATATATAAATTCTCTTTAGTTAAAATATTTATTTTGATATAAAACGTATGTAATAATTATATTGCGAGTAAAAATAGTATTGTGTGATCGCTTAGTTGTTGTCGTTGTCGAGGAATTGGCGAGACATTTTTCTTCATTCTTTTTTAACTTATTGTTATGCTTCGAAGGAACAATATCTGAAGTCAAGGCGGATCCCGAGGAGGAGCCGACACCCTTGAACAACACCGGGGTTGGGGAAGCTCTCTTAATGAACAACGGCAGCCGAGATACTTCCCACAGCGACATACAAAAACTACAGCAGCAATTGCAGGACATCAAGGAGCAGGTACGTGTCCCTTCCGCGTCTCGCTTCGTTATGCGCCGCTTTAATGAAACGAATAATTTAATTTGTGTCGAAGAAAGAAGTCCGCACTGCGCTCTATACAATTACCTTTCGCTCTCGAAAAACCGGAATACGTTTTCTCGGAACTGTATTTCAAACCTTCTTATCGCAAGTACCCCAACTTTAACTGTAGCTCTTCCTAGTTTTTACTTCATTAGTTTCAAAAAAGATTCAAGAAGTTAGATCATAAATGAATTAGAAGAATTAGATGAGAAAAATTAATTTTTTTTTATTCGACTTTGCGAGTGAAAATTTCGAGGGAAAAATAGATTTAACGTTAAATATTAAAAATAAAAGATACATGACACAAGAACACATTAATCGATTATAACTGGAAGAAACTCCTCGAACATTTGGCGTAATAATGAAGTATAATCTGAAACTCAGAATTTAGAATATCATACAGAATAATTTGCGAAATTATATTTATTCCTTTATTGTTGCAGACCATGTGCCCAGTTTGTCTGGACCGTCTGAAAAACATGATCTTCCTGTGCGGACATGGCACTTGCCAAATGTGCGGCGACCGGATGTCGGAGTGTCCAATATGTCGCAAGGCAGTAGATAAACGTATTCTACTCTACTAAAAATAAAAGATGTCACCAGTCACATTACGTGCTGAAATTTTCCGAGAGCGATTGTATGACGGATGAATTATAATCCACGACAATTCACGACATTTCGTGAAAGAAAACGTTTTCTTTTGGGCCCCATTTATTTCTGACACCAGCATTATCCCAAGCTGAAGCGCAAAGCAACGTTGTTATAAGATAATGATATTCAATGACATAACATAATATAATATATTGAAGAATAGCGAAGATATTAAATGTCGCTCTTCGGTGGTTTATAGATAAAAATGTAAGCTGATTGATAAATGACATGATAAGTATAGATATGCACAATTATTTATTATTATTATTATTATTCATATCTCTAAGAGAAGTCGTTGCATGATAGATAATATATTATGCTGTTGAAGTTGCGTTTATATGTAGCCGTACGGCTACTAATTGTACGTAAATGTAACATATTTTCAATAAGCTTTCTACAAAACTCTTATTTACCATTTATAAACACTGTCGCTTTTCTGCATGAAAAAGTTCAAAAAAAATGTTCAGTAGAATTAAAAGATTCTTCCAAATATCTATTATCAATAAGAATAATGATTTTATATCCATCTTGAATAATTCCCATATAGATTGCCAAAATTAATAATAAGTAAAATATCGCATTTGAACCGTTTGATTTTTCAAAGTATTAGATAACAGCTATCATAAGATGATTTATATAAGATGATTCATTGTTGATTAGCTATTATAATCTGCTGATATATATAATGTTACATAAATTGTTAAAAATATTTTCGATATAATGCAATGGCAGATCTACATCAACAAAGTAATGAAGTTATTTGCTTTCTCAACTTCAAAATTGATATATTAATTATTTTACTCCAATAATATAATAATTATTAATTATATTAATTGATATAAAATTTATATTGATCATATTTTGAAGGTTTAATATTTCAAAAATACGAAAGGTTTTTAATATTTATTAGTATCAATTTTAATATATAAAATATTATAAAAATATTTAAGAAATAAATAAATATGTATATTATATATACATGTGTATATGTATGTATGTATATAAAAATCCATATTCATTCGTTTATATACATACATGTGTGTGTGTGTGTGTAAACCCATTTTATAAATATAAAATTTTATATTTATAAACTGAGGTTTTTAAAAATTTTATTTTTAGAAATTATTAGCTTTAAATTATTAGCTTTGAAAAATGTAGATTTGTCATTGATAATTCTATAAAACCTTAGAGACAATTATTCTCTTTTTATGATTATTGTATTCAGTTTTAATGCATTTTTTGTGTATATTCATGCAATAGCGCTTTAACTCATAAATGATTTCTAAATATAAATGAGTGAAAATTTTATTTTATTTTATTCTCAATTTGTGTGTTTAATCACTTGTGGTTAGGCAATTTCAAAAATTACTCATTGACATTATTTATATCATGATGATCGATAAGACGTAATTTTAGACGAAAAATATGAGATAATGAATATATAAAATAGAATGATTTATTTGAAAGCCATTCCTATTTTGATAGTATTCTTATCTATTTTGTTACTGTCTTTCTTGAGTTCTATTTTAATAGATATAATCACTATACGATCAATCCGGTACGAATTATATATATATATATATATTATAAATAATATAAATAATGATGTGACAACAGTCTGAGCTGTGGTAATCATGTCGCAAATATGTCCCATACAGCGAAGATTATATTATTGCATTATTGCTTCGATGTATTTTATCTAGTATAATGAAATAAATGAGAATTTTTGTATATACACACAAACACCATACGAATTACTTTATTAAATATCGTCTAATGAAATTGTAATTAAATGGTATGATAAATTCTGGCTCGGATTAAAAAGTAAGTATAAGGGACGAGATGTACGAAAAATTATTTATTTTCATCGAGGATTTGAATTTCATATACATAGAGCCACATTTATGTTTATAACTGAATGTACATATCTTTGTTCATCTGCTTTCTTGAGTTGGATAACATACTCGGTTAGAAATCTACAAAGGAAGTAACGAATTTTACACGATTTACGCGATTTTACGCGCAATTTGAACATTTATCCCCGTCTCGTACCATTAGTTATCCCTAAATCTGAAGACTGCACTGTGTCTTCCGTTAAAAGGATTCTCCCATTTCATTTTATGAACAATTCGTATAAAAGACTATCTCACGCATTCGCACATTTTCGCAGCGCTAACGGCACTTACGTTGTTAAAATTAGACCGAATACATGAATGACGAGCCATCATAAAAATCTATTTCTAAAGAAAAACGACCGAGTGTATGAAACATAATAAGAATATTCGCTTACGAAGAAGAGACAAAGATGTGCATTCAAATGTAAATATATAGAGCGATAAAAAAAACCGCGCTTCCGTTTTCACGTACACGGGAATTGCTAAATAATTTACTATGACCAGGCGCTAGGACATCTGCGTAAGCATACATATCGGTAATATTATTATATTAAATATTTTAATTACATTAATTTAATAGCTTTCTAATTTTTCTCTGCTTCATTATTGATATTTAGTCGATTACTGATATACATTTTTTTCTTCTCTCTCTTTTTTCATTTCTTTCCTTTATGGTGTGATTGAGTTAGATTATCATTTATTAGAACTAAATTTTTTACCTCTTCGCGACTCTCATCTTACCATCTTATGTTGTACGATCGCTCCCATTATAATGAGTGGGCTATAAGACATTTCAGACTTATTTGAATTCTAATGAGAACGAACATTCGACTATCATCTTTAATGTATCAATGAGTTGCAAAGAAAAAGCATGCTATCTTTAACATTCAGACGACGAGTTCAGGTTGGGTGGAGAAAGTTTCTTGGTCCGTGTAAGACGATCTAACTCCGCTGCTGCGTCATTACACATCGTTGCTTTATCCACCGGTGTAGCATCTGAAGTATGAAATATCTCTCAGTATATTTTCATTTTAAGTAGAAGTTATTATTATATACCAAGTTTCATGGGACTTGTTCCTACGCTGCCCGGCACTCCCGGTGAACCAGGCTGCACTCCAGTCTTCTTATAGAGAAGAGAATTGAAGAAATTTGCTAAGACACCCTCCCCGGACGGTGTCGCGCCGCTACCCTTGGGATCCAGCTTTTTGTTCGGCGACGCGACCTATTCACAAAATTGTTAGTGTCTGTCCATTGTTGAGAAAAGGAATTTACTACTCGTAATGGACAGATCATACCACATAGATTAGAACATGCTTTCAAATGTTAACTGCAATAACCACACGAGATGACAGCTGGAATTGAAATTATATGGAGTGTTAAACGTTACACATGTACGGTGGACTATCGGGAATTTTTGTACATGATTTATCGCCATGATTTATCGGCTTTAGGATTAAATTACTATGTTAAATGGAACGACTAATTTTGCATGATAAGACACTATTGTCGCTATATTATTGTACTGCATTGTCATTCTATGAAATGAATTTTATGAAATGAATTCATTAGATACATTAAGCAGGTTTCCTAAAAGGCATAAGCTTATAATACATGAGGGATACATTTACTTTTAACATCAAATAAATGAATCACCTGTACGAATGAACGAAACAATTATATGACAATTAAGCTGTATAATGAATGAAATTGACAAACACAATTGACAGAAACATATATCAGGTTACAAACTTAATAATTCTGTATCGGATGTAAAGAATGAGATTAATGAATCACTCACACGATTTTATAGTTGATGGAAAAATTATTGACAATGCTGTGGTTCTTTGATTTGACACGAAACATGAAGAGCATGCTCCATTTATAAATGGTATAACCTGTATAATTGGTCCAGGGCTTGCCTGATTCCGGGTCGTTGGAGAACGAGTAGGGTCTTTCAAGCCCGATAGAGCTGCTTGCTGCCGTGCGAGAAAAGCTTGTTCCTCTTCCGCCTGAACCTCCATTTCTCTAGCAACGCACTATATCGATAACAGATAACATATTTAGTTAGTACGTTTGCATCGTGTCAGAAAAATCATTTACATTAGTAACGTAAAGTAGTAATACGAAACGATACGATAGCATACTTTTCGATTCGTTGCTGGCTGTGCGATAACATCGCGATAGTAATCGTTCGCCTTCATGGATTGCAAATTCTCATGCAAAATACTAATCTTCTTCATGTTATCCCAACCAGCAGGTCTGCAAATAATGTGCAATGCAAAATAATTTCAACATATGCGCACCTGAAGAAAAGAGAAAATATTTTAGTCGCGTCAATCGGATGTTCTTACATAAGTACTGCATCCTTTTCGACGACCAATGCCGGTGTTCTAAACGGTAAAGAGTAAATCCTATGAGTTAGATATTTATACAGCAAATCACAGTTCTTATCCTCCTTCGCCGATGTGTAGAAGAGACCTGCACCGTATTGTAAACAAAACCGCCTGATCCATTGTTGCATGAAGTCGAAGTGCTCGTCTCTGAAGAAAAAGAATAAAAAGAATATAAAATATGAAATGAAAATTTGCAATATCACAAATTTTCCACTCGATACTCACTTATAGTCCTGTTCTTTTTCAAGAGTGGACATGTAATCAGTTTTCGTTATGACTACGACGACATCTAGGCCTAAATTGGTTGTAAGTACTCCTTCCGGTAGAGGTAAGCCCTCAGCGGTGTCGTCATCCAGATTACGACTGGTACGTCGCAGAGGACTCCCAGGATCCAGCTCATCTCCTGGTTCTGTATAGTCCTGCCATTTTTTAATATCTAACAAAATAAAATTATATATATCAATGTCATGTCATTTTCAAGTTTGACACACTTTTTACTTTTTATTGGTAAAAACGCAAATCGTAGTCTTATTATACTTTAGTTATTAAAAAAGCAAGAAGTAGTAGTAATAATGAAAGGGATGATCAACTTGCATTAATGGCATTAATAGCAATTTTATATTAATGGTACAGCATTATACGTTACATCTCTGTTTTATTCTACTTACTAAGCTGCCTGCACCGTTGCCTAGTATCATTATCTAAAGGTAATTTATCAATGTGATCGCCTAACAATGCAGCCCACGACTGAAGCTGATCAAGAATAGCCCACGGTGTGGTCATGGCAGCGACTAACATAACAAGCGTATGTGGAAACCTCTCTTTGTTCAGAGCAAATCTCAGAAGATTTGCGTGACCCGGGTCTCCATCTAGAACCCATACGGACAGTCTTGTATGATCTGTAAAGAAACCGAATATCATACCCTTTGTCAAATCAAACTGTATCAAATATAATCTGAATATCCATCTTAATTTCATGCTAACCGTCTCTGTAATCATCTCTCACATCGATATATGCAAATTCTAACCCAGAACCTTTCTTTGGATCCTCTACACCTTGCAGTTTAGCTATAAGCGTAGTTTTCCCACTCTCATTGTCACCTAAAAGATATATATCAAGATTTCAGATTTTATAATAATCGACTATAAAAGAAATGTTACATTTTCCAAATTATTGGTGAATATATTATATTTATTATTAACAATTTATCAAAAGAGACAGACATTTCTTTATGTATTCTAAATGTGTTCTAAATGCAGGTCCATATGCAGATAGAAAAGAACACATTTTGTCGATATAACCTTTCACGCTTTGACAAAATGCCAGATGATGTAAAATAATCACAAAGAGAACGGATTTGTCTTTTATGGGTGAACGACACAGGTACAGCGATGAAGTGGTTTTTCTCTGCCGATGACACACGCGTCAGGCAGCAGAGTAGCTACTTAATATGCATGCTATATCGAACTACGAACGGTCGGAAGTCCATTGAGGTATCGTCGGTATTTACCTAAAACGAGGACGTTCTTATTCGAAGGCAGCTTGTTGTTGCCGCTGTTTTGCACTTCCGCCAGGATAGACGACCTGCAAAGCACACATCGAGTGAAGCATGATCGGGTGCGATTGAACGCGTAATTTTTCACACGCAGCAAGATGTGTCATACGAAGCGGAAGGGATCTCACGCTCGCTCCCTTTCTCTCGACGAGGTGCAAAAACGAACGGCCGTTTCGATACGTAATTAAAGTCGCACGGACTACGACACGTACCACAAGTTGTCCTTATTTTCGATGTCCTCTTTCTTTTTCGTCTGAAAGCCATTGCTCTGCAACATCGTATCAACCATCGTCGCTGCCATTATCATCCATTTGACAAGCATAAGGATATCGATTGCGAGCGCGCGAGGTGGTGCGCGGGTGTGGTGGAGTCGTGAGATCGATCGTATCGCGTTTCCACTCGACGAATAAATCGACCTCGCGATCGAGTCCGGAGCGATTGTCGAGGCGCGTGTTCGAAATTGCAGATTCGAGTTACGGGTTAATTAAAAGAAAGGTAAATGTAATATTTTATTCGTTATTCGCGAGTTACGGGTATCGAGACGAGTCGTCGGCCATTAATTGTAGGAATTAATTAATCGCCAGGCTGATAGATAAGAATAGACATTGATTGTTCGCAGAGAGCACACATTTTTTTAAAGCTACGCGACGACCATTGAACCGAGACCACCGAGCGTAAGCAAAATAAATTATTTTTATTTCTTACTTTACTCCTTACGCCAAACTTACTCCGCGTATTGTAAATGACGCTTTAACATCCAATGTCTCCCAAGTTTCCTCCTTTTCTAGAGCTCGTTCTATTAATTAATTAATTAATTACAGTTGCGCGTATGTTGATCACTCAAATGCTACGATCGCACGAAGCTTCCTATCGACATTAAGTGCGACGAGTATTCTAGTGAGATACACGAAACATTATAAATATATAGTACGAATAAATTATGTTGAAAATAAGTCAAGAAGTAATTTCCACCTTTAAAGATTCCAACAAATCGATATATAACTTATAACTCTCGATTAAAATCGCGCGTCGTTTCAATGTGTTATCCAGCACGGATACCCACTCTGATATATAATTTTAGATATTTATCATTGATCGGGAAAAAGTTAATTATTAATTTGGAAATAATTTGCCCATCGCTTTTGCTTAGAGAGTACGGAATAATACGCGAATTTACGAATCGCGCGATTTTTATGACGAAGTATGCGGATCGCGAGTGATTTAACGAAGAAACGCCACGCACTCAAACTTAATTATTCTTCAAGGAATAATTATCGTTAGTAAATTCGTTATTAAATCACAACCGAAATGTTAATTTAATTCTCCGACTCTCCCCTCATTTCAGTCTTTAAACGCATGAGATATAAACCGCTTCGCGAACGGTCAACACCTCGGCGCGTTCGCAAGTAGTGAGGGTTAATCGATTATGGAGGAATAATTTGAAAAAAACATTAAATTTTATTTTTTCGAGAATTATATGCAAATAAAAATGCGCTTACTAAAATCTTATATTTAGAGTCTACCTAAGTTTTAAATGTTTAAGATTCTAGAGTTAATTACGGTTATATACGATTATTTGATCGTATAATTTCGTAACAAAACGAGTGTCGCATAAAGTATCCTTTATTAAATCTAATTTATTCACAGTTCTATGTATATTCGTGTCTCTTCTCAACTCGCGTAGAACTCCTTCAAATACTGTGCTTTTGGTTTCAGTATGAGTTTATCTTTGAGACTAACCACCCAGCCTGGTTCCAGACCATAAAATAATTGCCGCGGGTCCTTGCGCTCGCACAACATCTCGTAATCAGGATCGTCCTCGATTTTCGGTAATTCGTAGCCGTATTTTTGCGCCAGTACTAGTCGTTCTTGAGAGATCTTCTCGGGATCGGCCAAATACCCTCTCGTAGCGGCGCTGGAATAATATTCTAAACAATCTGTCGGTGGCGGAAGTCTACGCGGTATTGGTTCACCTATACATTATAGAAAAGCAATCATGTATTAAAAAATCTTAAAAGGTACTTGATGCACAGAATTATTTTCCAGGAACGAAAAGCATTTCTTTAAAACTCTACCTCTGCTGAAGAACTGTTCTGTATTGCACATGGCATGGAGGCAATGCGTGTCATAATAAGCGGTTGTAATTACGCCACCATTTCTTTCAATCGCAGCGATTACAGGCTCGCTCGCCCACTGTACTTCTATATTTATTTTGGCGTTAAAAAGATGTGCTCCCTGAAACAAGAGTTCTCATTACGCTCTCAGAATATACATAAATATACACAATATATTACAATTAAGATTTCTACAATATAGTCTAAAGATCTAAAATAAAGGATCTAAATTGTAAAATCACAAGACATTACCTCATCTGTTAAATGAACTCCGGCATGTTTCCAGTGCACATTTATATTATACACACCAGTGTTTATTAATGATATGAGATCGACTGGTTTACTAATATCCAGTCGATTTGTATCAATAAACATCTGCAGTTTATGTAAAGAAAGCGGTGGATATTCTCTTCTCAAGCTGAAACACACAGGATTTTTTTGCTTAAGAGCTCAACATATATGGTTTCTTATAAATCTATCAAACTTACTGATGTCCCTTATAGTAAGGTTCCTTGCCGAATCTCAAATAAAAGGGAGTATTTCCAGTCTCATAACCCAGGCGCATATAATTCTGTCTTTGGCCAGAGCCCTTGTTTCCAGCACCGTGTTTATTACCACCATGTTGACCTCTACCACGTTTCTGTACGTTAAAATAAAATCTTAGCATTATATTAAAAGTACATATTGTAACTTGACAATTCTTTTGTTGTTCATAGGTATAAATATTGTATAATATAACTGTACGCTATTACACGTAATGGTGTATAAATACCATATTACAAACATATTGTAGTTACACTATTAAATATCATACAATGAGGTTTAATTGTGGATGATGAGAGTCAACGCAGTTAAAGGAGTGTATGAAATTCATATAATTAAAGAAAAATAATATAATTTAATGAAGTAAATAGTTAGGATGTGTATTACAATTAAATATTGTAGTCAATACCATAGAAAGTTAACTCAGTCTGACAGCGTTACACCGAAGAAAATTAACTGCGTGAGTTCGCATATTTAAACTTTCGTAAGCCGAGAAATTCTGCGTTTCTGTATTACTATTGTTCTAACTACAACTTACAGGCTGTTTCCTCGAGCCAGGATTATCTCGGATGTTGCCTAATGTCAGTCTAGGTAACACTCTTAACATGGACAATGCCAAATCTTTTCCATGCTTCCCAGCCATGTCGTTGTCGGTAATTCGTCGTTAACAATTCTTTACGATAGTAAAATCGAACTTAATAAATATGTATGTACGCCGATATTGAAGCATCCGCAAACTTTCTAACCTAACCAAAACTATCTCATGCGGCGAACCACAACATCCACCTGAAGTCAGGCAGTATCGATTAATTGAATTGTGAGAAAGACTGAGGTGTAGAGAGTGCAGTTGAAAGGTGCTCAGCAAGATTCCCAAGGATGGTGACTGTTTTGAATGATTCCGATAGCGAGGACGAACTGCCGCCGGGATGGGAGGAAAGGACGACATTAGACGGAAACGTGTATTACGTTAAGTAATTGACATTTGCACTTTTATCTTACACTAACCTTTTATCTCTCAACGAAAATTTGAGAGTCATCATAGAACTGATACGAAAACACGATTAAATATCGTCACTATTTTCCAGTCACCACACGAAGGGCACGCAGTGGACACATCCTAGAACTGGCCGTAAAAAGATTGTCAACGGAGGTACATTTAATTTCTCCATTTCGCGCTCCTAAAATTGTGATGGATTCAGTAACCACTTGCCTGCAAAAATATACTGTTAAGTGTTCATAGAGAAAAAGTTGAACACATGTTCGTTCAACATTTTATTTTAAAATTGCATGAGAAAGCTACTTTTGTCATTTTTACTAGGGATTTATGAATATTCTTTTTTTTATAGAAATATATAAAGAAAATTGTGTATCTTAATTATTATGCATTACATCTTTGGTAATGAAGAAACTCTAATTAATACTTAGATTTAATTAATGTGTTTCATCATTTTTAGATAAGCTCTTAACAGCATTAAAATAAAAAATAAAAAGAACAATGTCAAGTCATATTTCTCAATTCTATATTTAAGAGTGTTAAAAATTGATTGTGTATGTAGAATAAAACAGAAGGTTAAATTTAAAAATTGAACAGATTTACCACCTGGATGGGAGAGATGTATAGCAGATGACGGTAAAGTTCTATACGTCGACCATACAAATCGTACAACAACCTACACTGATCCACGATTAGCATTCGCTACTGAATGCAGAGAGATGTCTCAAGTATTACGACAAAGATTTGACGCAAGTAGCACTGCCTTGGCAGTGTTACACGGCCGAGATCTACGCAACAAAGTTGCTCTCGTTACAGGGGCTAATGCAGGCATCGGTAAGTAAGAATAACTATAGCATCTTTATAAAGAATAGTAGCAATTATTCTTATATGATTTCTAACTAATTAGAAAAAACAAAAACTTTCTACATGCAGGCTATGAAACGGCCAGATCATTAGCTTTACACGGTTGCGAGGTGATATTAGCCTGTAGGGATCTAGAAAAGGCTAACGAAGCTATAAAACGTATTCAACAAGAGAAGGAGACTGCAAATTGTGTAGCCTTAAAAATGGATTTGTCATCACTGAGCAGCGTACGTGAAGCTGTCGAGGAGTTCAAGCAGAAATTCAAGTAAGTTTACACATGATTGTAAATTATTTTTTTTATTACTTTGTTATTATATGAAATTGTTCAATCTTTCAGATTTCTGCACATTCTTATATTAAATGCTGGCGTATTTGGAGCACCTTATCAACTTACAAAGGATGGTTATGAGACAACGTTTCAAGTCAATCACTTGTCGCAATTTTATTTGACACTTCTGTTGAAACAGATTATACAGAGCTCCAATAATCCTAGGATCGTAGTACTTTCCAGCGAGTCGCACAGGTCATATCTCGTCACATCTCGATATATTTGCCAAGTGTTAATTAAATCGAGAATTTTTGTAACAAGATATATTTTTTTATATAGATTTTCTACGCTAAAGTCTGTAGAAGACTTTCATCAGTTAACTTTGTCCCCACCGGCGTACAAATATTGGTCGATGGGAGCGTACAACAACTCGAAGCTGTGTAATATTCTATTCGCACAAGAATTGGCACGGCAATGGCCCTCTGTGAGCGTATTTTCCTGTCATCCCGGTAATCTGATCTCTACGTCAATAGGGCGTCATTGGTGGCTATTCCGATTGGTGTTCGCTTTAGTACGACCATTTACGAAATCATTGGTATGATATAAATCTTCACTCTAATGAATTTATAGAAATTAACAAAAATCAACTTTTAAATAGCTTCCAATATAATCTTATTCAGTTGCACTTTTCAATGCTTCATTCTTTTGTTATTATGTATATTCGATTTATGTTTATATGATGATCTCGAAGAGCAGACAGGATAATAAATCAAATAAAATGCATTGCAGCAACAAGGGGCGAGCACAACAGTATTCTGCGCTACTGCACCTGAATTAGAGGACATAACAGGTAGCTACTTCAACAACTGTTGTCAATGTCAACCATCAAACGTGGCATTAGATCCTGCGATGGCTGAGCGATTGTGGGCTGTCAGTCAGGATATGATAACAGATACTCTAAAGAGAGATAAGGATGATTACAGGGAAAAATAAAATTTCTATCACCGTTTTACGTCCGTTAATTATTCAAGTTATCAACTTTAAATCAAATCAAAAGAAATATTACTGATTCTATATTATATATAATTTGTATGTATTAATATGTATATATTGTATATATATTATCGGTTTTATAACGTCTGACGACGTTGTCCAATGCCTAACTTTTATGCCTCTCTAATTTTCGAGGCTTTCCATTATGTTTTTGGATGGTAGTTTAGATTTTTACAAGTGCCAGGGAACCACAGTTTGATGTCTTAACCCGTAGCCTTGGAGGATCAGGTGTTTATATATTATATATAATTTTTATAAATAATTATTGGCAATAAAATAACACGTATTAGTTGGTTAACTAAGCATTTTATTACTTTAGAATAATATTGCGTTTGTCGTACGACAAATTTTTTTTAAAAACTCATTGATTGACTATAAAATTTGAAAATTTCCAGAGACCGAGAACTTTTCTATCTTGCAACAAATCAACGTATTCAAAAAATTTATCGTACGATGAGTGTAATGTCCTCATCATTTTCGATGAGAGTCAAAAGTTTAGTTCTTCACTTTCAGGTGGCGTTAGATCGCCTCCTTTTTCGAGAAACCTAACCTGATGATTCATATGCCATAATACGAAGTCACATGAGACATGAAAGAAACAGTCTAAATGTAATAACTAAAAGATATGTAATAACTATGAGTTCAAAATACTTAAAAAAAATTATTCCTCGAAAATAGTGTTTCGAAACAGATAGTTGATAAAAATAAGCAAAATAAAAGAAGATGGATTACAACGAAGCATTGTCCACCTTGATATCCACTGTTGATGGTAAAAATTTAAAGATATCTTATTGATAGTCGATGGAATGAATTTAGTATTCTATAATTAAGACAATATATAGCGCAGCTATTTAGCTAAATCTTACTTAATTTACATAATTATAGATCAGACTACAAATTTTGACGATAAGGTGGCACAAAGAATTCAAAAGGTACTTTTATCAGAAGATGTAAGACAATCTATCAAAGATTTTTCTGTGAGGTAAAATTATTGTTAAAGTACTACATAAATTCTACATAAACTAGAAATGTTAATAAATATCAATTTATTTGACCCGTCTGGTCAATTTTATTAACAAGTCACAATGTTTTGACCTATGATTTGGTGGATCATCAAGTGTAGAATTTTACATATAAGCGGATAGAAAATGCACGTTAACATCTTATTGACATTGCGCCTAAAAACTACATCAATATAGAAGCTGTTGAAATTCACAAATACTAGTAACAATAGGAACATGTGTAATTAATCAACTTATAAAACTCACCTATTTTGTATGTCATAAAGAAAAACTCCGTCAGTATTAATAAGTGAAACCAACGATGTTAATGTAAAACATATTACATTATAAAGACATTTAGCATATAACAGTTAAATACTCATTCGGAGAGACCAAAGTCAGGTAACGAAAGTAAAATAATTAATAAATATAAATACATGTCACTTGTACAAAATTAGTCAGACAGGTCGAATAAATTGAAATTTGTTAATTTTCATTCACTGGCGAAGAGAAATATTGAAGTAGAAATATTAATGTAGGCAATATGTATGTATTCATATTTATAGAAAACAATATCTTCACATATTAAGTTACATATTACATGGTATTAAACAAAAAAATACAGAAGTAGATAACGATGCACTTTTTAATGTGAGCGAATATCATTCTGTGAAAATCGCTGTGGAATTTATAATATTGATCGGAATTAAGCCCTGCCTGTTACCTGGTGTAGGTATAGATGTAGATAAATTATGTTCCATAGCTTCAACAATTACTCAAGAAAAAGATTTGAGCTGTCTGGAGGTAAAGTGTTATGTAATTTATGTATTATGTAATTTGTATAATTATTTTTCTCCCTTACACAGACCTTATGTTTCAGAAATATGAACGATTATGTTTTGCAACGGACTTGTTCTTAGATCTTTTTGATGATCTTACTTTGCGACCAGCTATACTTTCACGAATCGGTCCTTTAATGGCTGCTCTATTACAATTGTCACATGCTCCACTAGCTAAACCATCGAATGCAGTTCAATCCACAGATTTAAATAGCCAGGAATTCCGTATGACACTAGAAGAATATCAAAGGCTACAGAATCGTCAAAAAGTATTTCACACTAAACTCGTTTCGTTATTAAGTAGTTGCCCACGTAACATATGTTTTCGGGAGTTAATGGCAATTTTTGGAGTGCAAAATGCACCAAGGTGGCTACGTAAAGAAACTCAGAATTATCTAATTAATATGCTTATGCAACCGAATGGAGTATCCTCGTTAATCGCCACAATTTATAATGATGGTTTAGACTTGGGTGCGGATTGGAGAAAATTAGACACACTTTCCCGGCTGATTGCAGCAACGCATGGAAAGAATGTCGATAAATATTATGAAGCCGTATGTCCGCAGGTAGACTATAATAATAAATGTAAAATACATTATACATATATGTGTATGTATATGTATTTGTATTTGTATATATATAAATCATTCAGAATCACAACAGATTTTTCTTTTAGCTTTTAGATCTGTTTTCCTCAGACAAGTTCAGGCATGGCTCGATAATAGCAAACTATTGTATTAAATCTCTGTATGATTATAATCCACATGTTTGTCAGAAGTATATTATAGATGTCGTTTGTGCACCTCTAACAATGAAAGAATCAAGCGGTGTAAAATCTGAAAAAGAAGTAGAACGATGTATAGAAATATTAGCAAAATGTTTTTTAACGGAGGACGCCAAGTTCAAGCATCTACCTTACAAAGTTATTTTGCACGTTGCTACACCTTTATTTTGCCTACGATAAAGTATGCGATAAAGTATGCGAAAGTGCTTGTGCATTAAAAATGAATTTACGACAATTGTTATTAAAAATCTTCGAGGAAGAGACAATGCAGGAAAAGTTGTATTCAGCTTTTTTAGGACACGATACGTCAGCAAAATTTGGAGAATACGTGACATCAGAATTTGGACCGACTGGCGGTATTGAGATCATTGATTTGAATAAAAATTTGAACTATGAAAAACTAGCTGATACTGTTTTCGATTTAGTGTCCACCACTAAAGACTTGTCTCCCAGTTTATTTTGTTATATGTTAAAGTTTCTGTCAAATAACTGGAGTTACGAAATTGAACACTCGAAAACACTCGAGACAGAAGACGATAAAATAGATCGTATCACGATGCAATTAGCGGCTCATAAACTTTTATCACAATTAGCCAGCACAAGTACCGTTCAAGATGCACAAGTAAAAAATCCCAAAATGCTGCTTTCATTTATAAAATCGTTGTTCGACGAATATACAAAAAACCATCTTGATAAAAGCGAAGAAAACGAATGTGAAATGTTGTATATTAGCTTAATGTTGATAAAAATGATTCTACTTGAGAAGAGTGCAGCAATCGAGATCGATCTCTTCAAAGATTTTAAAACATTTTTAGAAGATCACTTAAAAAACTCGGGTATACCGGTACAACTTAAATCATTGATCAGCGAAGTGGTTGCTTGTATCATGAAACATGATTCCCGCACCAGATCCGAGAGAAAATATTATCAAGACATGTCCAGTTCGTCGAACAAATTTGATGAAGCCTTAAAGGATCTCGCAGACCCATTACTTCCTGTTCGGGCACATGGTCTTGTGGCACTCACAAAATTGATTGAGACTAAAGATACTTATGCCACTGCACGTAATGCGATCATTTTACGTTTATTTCAGGTTGTTAATATTTCAATTTGTTTGTTTACTGTGCGTTCTGCAAGTTTGTCTCACTTACGTATTTGGTTACAGGAAAATTTGAAGCACGAGGATTCATTCATATATCTGGCATCTATCAACGGATTGTGCGCATTAGCAACTGCATTCCCAGAAAAAGTTATAGAAACACTGATGTTGGAATACATTGATATGCCTAAACGTGCCGCAGTCTCGGAAATAACTATTGAAACTAGGATAAAGCTCGGGGAAATACTAGTCAAAACCACAAGAGCCCTGGGTATATAAAAATCCCTTTTTTATTATTCTCATATATATAGCTAAAATTTTCTATGAATCCCTTATTATTTTAATTAATTTTCCATACATGATTAAATGTGGTAAAAGTATATTGTTAATAAATTATTGTTATTCAAAGTGCTGGACAAAAGTTCAGGAAACGATAAAACAAGTATTGAAAAGTTGAAATGCGACTAGCGATTCATAAGATCTTGATATAAGTCTGTGATAAGAATCAAGGTAGTAAATCAAATTATGAAATTTTGTAGGTGAAATGAGCGTGGTTCAAAAAAACATGCTGGTTAATGGTTTTTTGTGTGCAATCCGCGATGCAGATCCTTTGGTACGAGCCTCTGGTCTTTCTTGCTTAGGAGAACTCTGCAAGGTGCTGAACTACCGTTTGGGAAATATTCTCACCGAAGTACGTATATAAAGATTCGCAAAGAACAAGGTATTAAAAAAATTTATCTTTAATAACTTAAACTCGATATGTTTTCAGATCCTCTATTGTATTATATGTATATTAAAATCAGACAAAGTACCCGAATGTCGACGTGCCGCCGTATTGGTCGCAACGCTTCTGTTTCGCGGTCTTGACCGAGACTTATTGAGCAGCTGTACCAGTGACATGATCGACTTGTATCGCGAGTTGCGCAAATTGCGCGACGACAAAGATGATGTGCTACAGCTTCATGTTCAGTTAGCTTTAGAGGAGATCGATCGCATCATGCGAGATTCTTTGCTGACAGGATTTCCCACATCCAGAAAAAAGATATTGGATCAGATGGAATCAGTGACACAATAAAATACATTTTTGATCTTATGATCACTATTGCTCTCAATACATTCCTGATTAAAATAATATTATAAAAAGATAACAACCAAGTCCTAATAAATATTTTTTTAAAGATAAATATTTTTTAAAAGATATCTTTAAAAAAATATTTATTGTTTCTTATACTTGTTTCCATCTTTAACGAACAAAAAATCCTGAAATCGAAATATACCTAATATGTCAGTAAAATTAACTACAGGATATTGTTCAACAAAGAAAACGAATTACGATGCATAATCTGCAATTATCGCCGCGGCAATACACTCACGATTTTTTTGTAAAAATTACTTAAATTCTTTATGACACCATTCGATCGACATTATAGGAATGTCGTATCTTCGGAAAAAAATCCAGCTAAACGAATGTGATCTCGTTTAAGACAGACGTACAGCCGTTGTGGCTGCGGTGTGGAAGCTGGCGATGGTCGCGGCATTATCGCCCGCAAGATGAATTCTTTGCACGACGGTTCGGGAAACATTTTGTGTCGACTATTTTCTGCATTTGTAGTATCCTTATTACTAATGGACGTCATCATATGAGCAGCCTGAAACAAAAACCGAAATATATTATATTTGAATCCTAAACTCTTTATATAATATAATAATGTGTAAAAATATACATATCTATACCTTTTGAGCATCACGGAACATCGTCGTTATTCGAGCCCCGATGTCTCCTCTGGAACCGCCAGGCACATTCACTTCCTTCCCCCGCATCAATTGAATCAAGAAAGACGTGAATTCTTTGGAATCATTGTTACCGCCCAGCTTGTGTTGCAATGAATTTACTTGTGCGACCAGCGCTTCCACGCTCTCGATGTCGCGCGTGATTTCCTGACGAAATAAAAATTAAAAGTTAACATACCTATCTGTAAAAATTCTTGCTGACATGGTCTATACTATATTTTTTACTTTAAATATATTCATATACGCTTATTAATATGTCATAAAAATTATATAATATAAAAATTTATGACAAATATTGATTAGTCATAATCGAAATCAACCTAACGATTGATTATAATTGAAGATATATATCAAGTGTACCTCATACAATTGTAGCTTTTGATGAATTGGTTTCGTCGCGTGTTGCAATTTATTGAGTATGCT
The DNA here is from genome assembly GCA_901521435.1 of Crematogaster levior. Lineage (NCBI taxonomy): Eukaryota > Metazoa > Arthropoda > Insecta > Hymenoptera > Formicidae > Crematogaster > Crematogaster levior. The sequence continues at coordinate 223,867 of CABEGB010000870.1, read as the reverse complement.
CTGTGCTACGTCGGGCAAACTCGGTAGAGCTTCCTGTTTCTGTGAGCTTAGAGTATAGAGTGCGGCATGTGTCAGAATCGGCAGCAAGAGCTGTGCGACCTGGCCTATTCGCTTCGAACACAAATAATGCAGAACCTTCTCCGCTTCTCGCGTGTCGTCGAACAGTCGTTTCTGCCGGTGTGCGGCAACTGGCTGCGCCGATGCCCATGTCGTTGACCACGGATTATCAGGGATCATCATCCGCGGCGACAAGTGACCTGCGTTTCGAGACTCGATATAAAAGAAGTTACAAGCACTAATATAAATAATAAGAAATTAATTATTTCTATTTTAATTGCAAATTGACATTCTTTAAGCGGATGTTAATTTTTGCTGAGGAAAAATCGACTTTGTTGAATCAAATTGAATAAAAAAAGTCTGTCATATTACAAGGATACTCAATTTTAAAAGTCTATTTTTGCTTTTAACTCGTAAATATTCTTAATATTTAGAATTGAAAATAATATGAAAATAAATTGCAAATAATGTGCAATCTTTCACATCATTACTAATTTTGGCGTAGAGCCAAGAGCTGTCTCAACAACAAATAATTTTCTGAGATATTATAGAAATAGAGAGAATTTTATTTCTTATAATTAATATTTCTTACAAGTCAAAGTCTCTGATCACTTGACTGAAATAAGCGAGATACATCAATTATGTATAACGAGGATTGGAGGAAACGATAATTGATTGAAGTTACAAATTTAAAATATTCTTCATAATTTTGTATGTAAAAAAAATACTGACCTTTTCCTTGTCCCCATTCGTCAACGCCTTCGTCGTCAATCCAATCTCTCGGGGAATACCATCGAATGAAGTCCTCCAGTACTGCCCCAGGATTTGCTGCCTGTGTTATAATGATTTATGACTATTGTCATAATGAAAATAGATATACCTCATAAAATATGTTGTCAGGTTGAAGTTCAATACAATATATATATACCTTGAAGGATTCCATGTCGGATAACAGGGATGCGCTCATCATTCGAGCTCGCATCTCGGAAGCGTATTTGTCGGTACCGAGCTGCATCATCACCTGCGCGTCCTCCTCCAGCTGGTCCTCCGTCTTCGGTACGGGATCCTGTGTGATTGGTAGATAAAGAGGGTCTCCAGTTTGAATCAGCCTACGCATCATCAATTCCCATCTTATTGAGTCACAAATTGTGCACTTTTCAAGCTTACTTCGTCAACAAAAATATTCAATTATCGAAAAGACAGGAATGCTAGCGACTGTTGAACATGATTTATGTAACATGCAATATTTTTTATAGCTAGTATATTAGTCAATAGAAAAATCTCATAATTACTATAATTTCAAGATACTATAATATTATTTTTTCTGCCTTCAGATCATAAAGTGGAAATATTTCTACTTTATAAACCAAGAAAATATGTCTCTTTGATAATATCGTAAGTAATTCTAGGTTTTAAGCAATCAACGCAAGTTTCTCCAATTTGCGGCCGCTATGCGTGAAGAAAAATCAACCTGAGCGAAGGGTGTTTGGCCAATCTTCCCGCGGGTTTGTTCCACAGCAGGTGCTTCGCCTTCAATTGCGGCTTCATTGACGAAACCTCCTCATTCGCCAGCTCCTCGCTCGTACACTCAAAGAATTCCTCATCCTCGGACTCTGTGACAGCCAGGTCGAGAATTTTCAAATTTCTCCGACCGCATTGTGTAAAGCATAATTAAATCGCGAATACTACCTGTCTCCTCCACATCATCGACCTCCATGCTGTGAGACCTATGCGCGTTCTCCTCTCTCGCCTTTTTCCTCGTTATACAGCAGTTCATCATCTGCGCAAATGAAACGTAAGAACAAAGCCAATGAGATTTTTACGCAAGGGAAGTACGTAAGTTATATAAGTGTTATATAAAATATTTGGCAATTGGCGTTACCTGTAACTTTTGATGCAGCAAGCACGTGCGAACGGAATCTGGAAAGCCGGGCCCGACTCTGAAATGAGATATGAAAACCGATTGTATATCGTGAAATAACGAGATTGTCTTCGGAGAGAGAGTCTTTCATTTCATTGTCTTTCATTTTGAAGCCTATCGCACGATCCCACGTGTCTGCATTTTTCTGTAAGATGAACTTTCTAAACGCTATCGACATGAAGACTATAATTATAAGCTCGATATACGAAAGTGTTTTACACGTAAATTTATCGATCGGGAACACATCTACAAGTGTGAGGATCGTCCGTTGTCGCATGATGGAGAAATTGAACGCCGAAGTCAAACGAGCAGGTTTGTAGTGCCAGTCGTTGATTTAGTAATCTCCCGCAAGTATAATTTCATTTTAATGCAAACACATAACGGTATTCCATATTTATACAATCGACAAGTACTGTATATTCACGTCTCCTATCATCGATGATAAATATTTAACCGTGCTCTTTTCATTTATCGAATCAATGTTATTAGAATAATTAAAATTAATTGCGTTAATAAAATGATAAAATTATAATTAATCCTACGGCTAAACAATTGAATTTATTTTTTATTTTAACTCTATATTTAAAACTTGTTTAAGACTTCTATTTAAACAAATTTAATTGAAGTTTATGTTCTGTGATCGTGGAACTTAAATTGCAATGTGACAACGATAAATAAATAAAAAATAAAGAATGGATTATTCTTTAAACTTTTTTTTCGAAAATTAGGTATTTACAGACCAACTTTTTACAGATTTCTTTCGATTATCCTTATCTTATTTTTATGTGACAGAACCGTTTATGAACTGAATATAAAGAATCTAAATAAATTTCTTTTAAAAAATGAAGATTTAGTCGAATGTGTTGATCACGTCAAATCTTACGAGAGAAATCAGGCTGCGACGCAATAGCAACGCATGCGAAGTTAAAGACACAATTGCATCGCCCATTGAAACATACGCAATGCGCTTACAAAATCTTGTCGCGTATAGCTAGCTTGACGACACGATAGCCAGGAAGAAGCAACAGGTGAGCGACAAGAGAAGAGTGCTCGTCCCCTTCGTTTTATTGCCTAAAAGAAAACATGGGGAGCATTTACGCTCGGTTAGATTTAAATAATTTGACACTCGTGTGTCGAAATCTGTTCTTCACTTTAGAAAATTAAATGTCATTCCACAAAAAGAAAGACTTTGGAAATTTTCTGTGCATTTGAAAAATCGCATTTATTTAATATAATAATTTGTATAATCATGTCTTCTTTTGCTCTTTTATACAATCGGAAGAAAATATTAAACAAAACTATATAAAGATTAGAATTACGTTTTCTTGAAACATAAATTGAAACTATTAATAACAATTATAATTAAACCTAAATTAAATCTAAGTACGATAGTACATAGATTTTTATATTTCGATTTAAGACACAAATATTCTCTTTCTCTTATTATATCCTTATATTATACATATTTTTATATGATAATACAAAATATACTGTAAATTAACTATATACAAAATATTACTAGTAAATTAATAAACGTTGTATTATCATATTATGTTATCATTTTACAGAATACATTCTTCGACATACAGAAGGATATACAGAATGATTTAAACTTCGTCGGAGGAAAGGACTGAAGGAAACCCGGCCTCTGACTGAACCTGGTAGGACCGCCGTCAAGGGTCAACTCCGCCCTCAACAAGATTTTTCTGCCTGCGGCAAACCTCGTCAAGATACTTATATCCTATTCGGCCTACGGGGAAACCTACCACCGAAGACTCGCCCGCCCTACCACTGGCTGCCGCGATGTTGGCACGAGACAGGATTTCTACGGGGGCCGAGGACGGACGCGGCCGTACCGCTTGGTTCTTGCAGTTGCCTTTAAGACCGCGATGTGACGGTCGAGCTAACGGTCAAGAGAAGCCGAAGCAGTCGTCCACGTCCGCGCCCGCGCAAGGTCCGACTCGAAGTGCAAAAGAAGACTCTTCTTTCTTTCCTCCTTGCTCGCGTCCTCCTTGCGCGGGATATGATCGACTCGTAAGACGATTTCGACCGCATTGCGTGCATTCCGATTACCCTCGAAGGGTCGAAGGTTCGTGTGAGCGTTGCGTTTACGTGCGGCAGTCAGGTGAATTCTCAGCGAGGTGCAGCCGAACTTCTTCCTCGGCACCATGGCCCAGACTGCTCGTTCGTAGAGAAGAATATAAGCAACTATGAGTGAGTGGATATTCCCTTTTAAATAAAAACTCGCATACCTTGAAGAGCGTTTCGTGCGCGAGAAGAGAATTTTAAATATTAGAATTTAATAGCCGACTTTATACCCGATTCTATAAGATTCTCTATATAAGAAGATACAAAACCTCTCTTTTCTTTTTACAACGATGCACTCTCAGATTCGTTTTGTTTAGGCAGCGTTTAGGACTACGAAAATATTAAAATTCTGAAGGAAAGAAAGATTTATTGTTTTATACATAAATTTACGCAAAATTGTTGAATTAGAGACTCTTTAGGGAGGGATCTTTTTACGAATATTAATATAAATATATATTAAATATTAATATAAAATTAAATATTAATATAAAAGAACGAAATGGAAATTAAGTGTGATAGAAATTTATCATTCTTAATTTCATTAGTAAGATATTATTTTCAGACCAGATAAAAGTTGAACTGAGAAAAATTAGATACATCGCTCATTTATATCCCGAATTTTCTTAGTTCATTAATAGTCGTGTAACGGTATTATTAGTTCGCTCACCAGGAGAATTATCTCTCGCTGGATTACCTCCAGGCACCGGGCCAAATGAGCTTGTATCAAAGAAGCGGGACGATTAGTCTAAAAATCCAATTTTTTAAAGGAAACTTGCAAAGATCCAGATTTACATAAATGCACTCACACACTCAATTCGAGTTAAACAAGTGCGAATGCAACCATGTTAAAACTTACGCGCCTGTGTACATGTGTGTATTTAGATTGCAAGTATTTTTTATTGCAACATAGACCTTTCTTTATTGCAAAAAATTCGTAAATTTTTTTCTCGTGACAAATATAATGAAATCAAATATTAGATTTATTTTCTTTTGCCTCTCAGCTATAAGAATATTCGTTTGTGTGACTTACAAGCGCCAATGTTATACTGTTCTTTATGAAACTACAGCCGTATCGCGTGGCGGCGGATTCTTCGAAGGGTTAATGCACCTACGCGCGTATCTTATGGCTATCGTCTTCAACGTACACCGTCCGACCTTGAACCGCACTATAGGTACGACATACAGCTGGGTTCCTCCCATATCCAGACAGGATACTGAATAGTTCACGCTACGCTCGAAAAGTTTACACCCCTATCCTACATTTAATTCTTTAGAAAACGCAAAGATTTTTCAAGAACGAGTTAGTTAATCCAAGTGACATTATTGGAGAGACAATGTAGATTTTTAACAAAAAATCCATATATATTGAGAAATATTGTACTATCAATTATATTATTTAACTATCCGTGCATAATTTACATAAAGGAATAATATTAGACGGTGTACAATGTGTCTTGTACAAAATATTAAAGCTGAACGGGGAATTTCTGATTTAATTTAAGTTTCTTGTTTAAATTGATGAAGAATTTGAGTATTTAGAAGAAAGAAAATTAATAATTTATAAAGTCTGGGGCACTGAAAGTGGATTCTATACAATGATCTTATTCCTGCCTCTCAATTCTCTTCGATATCTTTTATCGGTTAAGAATCCACACGATCACACTTAAGACGTGGCAAAAACAAGTGTGAAATCGTGGAGCACGAACTCGCGAGTCAATCGTGATCTTCAGAGATCGCTAAATCAATTTAATGAAATTACGTTGCATTGAAACAAATCGAGAAGCCGACTGGAATTTGTAAACATCTGTGACGGGGTGTTCTTTTTTACAAAAATTTTTACAAAGTTATGAGAAACGCGTGGAATTCTTTAGCACTGAGAATAATAACAGGCTAATCAAGGTTTACGACATTATCGAAATACTTTGCATAAAGCGAATAAAACGAGTCTGGAAGAGATGAGCGTCTTCGTGTTTTTATTTCCACTCGATCGGTCGACCAAGTGAAACAATAACGCGAACCTGCGTCTTCGAATGCGATATTGAGGAAAAGATGAAAAATGCAAAATTTATGTGAGCGATAAAAGGAGAAGTAAAAAAGCAAGATGAAGCAACGAGAAATCGGATAACATTTCTTACAAGTTGCATATCCTCTATGTGGTATTGCTAAATTATCAAGCATGTTATGTCGATCGTTCTGCGCGAGTAATAACATTACGTAAACGTTGCATAAGTGGATCGGGAAATTTTTTTTATGTAATAAAACAGTCGCGGGGCGAAATATATATAATATATGATGAAAATATACATTTTCTCCGATACCGTTCAGAGCAGTGTTTTTAATATCCGCGACCAATGTTACTCCTCGCAACCTCTTTCGATACTCTCATATATTCAACAAATAAGATATTATATCAACGACGATATTATATGACGACAATTAAATATTTTAAGAAACAATTAATCAAATTAAAAAAGTAATTAATGTTTTGCAAAATAAGACTTTCAATTAAAATAGTGCTTCGCAAACATTTTAAAATAATGTATGTATGTGTATGTGTAAGACATTCAATTTACTATTAATTGATTATAACTTTAAAGAAATGGTTTGTATAACGCAACAAAAAAGTCACAAAATGCGCATACTATACGATGTATTCAAGAACCTTTTGTTTCATTATTCGCATTCGCGCGTAGAGAAGATTACCTTCTGCGAAATGTTCAAGCAAGGTATACTGTGAGTTATTTACGAAAATTACTTTAGCGGAAAACGTTTATTGAAATATGTCTCGACACTTTCACTAAATGCTAAACGGCCGAACGTTTAAATTTTCGCGAAAGCTCACCAGGTTCAATGCACCGAGCGACTTTTGGAATCGCATGCAAGCAACGTTAGCCGTCACAGTCGGTCTGACAAGAAAAATCAGGGCGTATGGTAATGGCGTCCAGTCTGGCAACCATTATGGAGAAATTGCTGAGATTTACTCGCGAACCGGCCGAGAAGCATGATGATGGTCCGTTTGTCTGTGAGCCGTGACCATCGGACCATGATGCTCTCCTGCCTCGATTCCTGCATCATCCCTCTTGCATTACTTGCACTTCCTACAGCCGCCACGATCGCGAGACTGGTTAAGACACTATAGCATATTAATTGATTGTTCACAGCAAAATGTCTTTTATTAATCATTACTCATAAATAAAATAAATATAAAAAGGACCGTATTTTTTCAGTGTAACGTTACGTTAATATAACTAAAACGTCGCGTTAAAAAAAGTAAATAATTAAATTATATAGTTTAAGCTAATTTAAATGATCAAACAATTAAAAAATTTATTTCTTTAGAACATAGCTGAACATGCGGAATTTTTGTTTAATGAACCATGTCGTTCTTTTGCGTCAACTGCAATTAATAAACGTCAGTGTTCGCGTCTACCACATTTAAACATCTACTTAAACGTTAAAATGTACACTTGAATATAACGTGATAGCCTTTTTTATATCCTATTCCGTGATACTTTGTGATATTAGCAAAATACTCTAATTAATCCATATAACTCCATATAAACAATAGTAAGATACTAGAAAAAATTGGATGGTACAATCATTATAAAAATAATAATAAAAGATTTTAAAACTGGTGCATCTCAAAAAAGTACAATATATATCTGAATTGTTCATTTTGAAATCAGTTTCCAAGAATATTGCGATAGCTTGATTTTGTATCGCTGTAAGAAAAATCCGAAAAGAATTTCTAGTTAGTCTCCAATTAACGTTTAGCAGTAAAGTTAAAACCATCGGTTCTATAATGCCGTGTGTAATATGAACGCAAGTTTCGTTACGCTTTACGATTGCGTAGCAAGAGCCAACGGCTTTTCTGTTGTGGCTTTGTGAGTTTTACCCACGAAGGAACCCTTCGAACGACCGCCGCGATCAGGTTTGCGTTTTAGAAAGGCACGTGCAGCGGTGCAACAGTCGCGTTTCTCGCATACTTTGTTTCGAAGGAAACCACAAAGAGTTAAATTGTTTAACTCGAAGCCCTCGTAGGGATTTCTCTTTCGCAGAGAAATGAAGAGTAGCGTGAAATTCCATTGCAAACTTCTTAATTTTGTGTATTATTAAAATATCACAAGATCTTAATATTATTAATTAATATTAATTAACATTATTTTATTAATTAATATTATTAATTATCTTATCTAATATAATAATTATCTTATCTAATCTTCATTATTTATTTTGTATTTCACATAAAACTTGTTTGGGAAATAAAATCATCGATGTGCGCGAATGCTGAGAAAAACCGTCGACGAATCACGCAGATTATCACCATCGAGATTGTTCCGGACCTTCGGAGGAAGAAAAGTGTAACCCAGTGCGACCCACATCCCAGAGGCCGAGGGAAACCGAGTTAACGCCGTAGCTCTCATTTCCGGAGCCTCTTCTCGACTTCCGTCGCGGATACCGTCGAGGCACCTGCCACCCAATATAACTATTCCGGTCACAAATCGATCGATCGAACGTTCACCCAATCGTAACTCGTTACATATTCTCAAAGCTCTCAAAGATTTAGCGAATAATATCTCTCGAGAATAATAAATTTTTTATTTTAACAAAATTTTAAATCAAGTTTATAAAGTATATGATAAGGATATTCAAAATCGGAAGAATGCTCGTCAATAAAGGACAAATCTTTTCTTCATCGGTCGAAAAAATTGAAATTAAAGGAAGTGATTTATATAACGCAAACGGGCGACGTACGCCCCGGAGATTTGAATGCCTGTTTAACAACTGGGGACAAATTCGATGCGTCGCGTCGCGTTCTGGTTCACAGTTCTGCGCGAACGGACGATTGCTTTGTGCCGCAACAGTGGATTTTGAAGTCGGCAATTAACTGTACGGCTAATTCATGTTTCCTTATTATTGTGTCGGTCCACCCTCGGGCTTGGTATTGTGCGACAATTCTCACGGCCCGCGACATAAAGCGAAGCGTCGCGTAATCCGGTGCAATTCGGCGGACGAATTCTTTTCCACGAAACTGACAAAGAGTGCGAAAGGTGTATTTATCTTTCGCGGTAGATTTACATCAGGTCAGTAGGCGAGAAGTAAGAACAGAGTAAATCAGTCATTTTGCAAGCTATCATTGTTAGTCAAAGAAATCGCGAGTTACGCATTGTTCACACGTCACCTTTCTTAAACGCGCTTTCTTTTTAGAATAGGTGTTCTTAAAACATGTAGAATTTCTCAACTACAGACATCTTAGAAAATTGATTCTGAATTTTCGACATCAAATATTTCGATGATTAAACATCTAATTATTCCGTATCATAACTATATAACAATTTTCATTTTAATATATCGAAATATATTATTCTGTAAAAACAAAATATAAACGAAACCAAACAAAATATCCTAAAAATTATTAATTTGATTGGTTTGACTTTGAAACATTGGAAACAGCAGTCTTGTACTGTAAAAATTTTGGAATTGTATTTCATATTTTTAGTTTAGAAATTTCTATGTGTATGAGCATTTAATCGAGATCTACATTTATCTTTTTTGGATAAACAAGATTTATTATATTTAATAAATACACATAGAAATTTCTAAACTAAGTTTCAAAGTCAAAACAATCAAATTAATAATTTTAGCATAATCGTCCAAAGAACGATGACTTCTATGCTATCAATATTTGTTGTCAACATTATGCGAGTCTTAACAGTCGACAGTTGACTTGTCGATCATACAGTTATCAGAGAGGTCTTTCAGAAACAACGTTCCACCTGAACGTAATGATTTCGTATGAGAATCGCGCATTGTTGTTACGAAATCGTTGAAAGATGGAAAGGTGGAATGTCGAAATTCTCAGAAGACGTTCTGGACGACGCTTCAGGAAAAAAGAGAGAGAAGTCCCACCGATGGGTCCCCATTCATATATCACTGTACCTGATGTCGAAGCCGCATACTTGCGCGTTTCGGCATTATGAAATTGAGTAACGCTTGAGAAACACAATGAGCGAATGTCATTCCGTCGTGCCCCAGGGCATCTTGCGAAAGTCTACCATAAAAAAAAAATGAGTCAAAAATTCACAGTATTTACATTATATCTCTATAACTAATAAATATTCGCGACATTACACAGTTCTACAAACACAAAATTAAGTAGCGATGTGTGTGTTGTATTTCCATAAATATCATTTTATTATAACATTACGATACATGAATCACAATCTCATTTTCAATGCAACTTAAAACGTTAAAAAACGTTAAAACGTTAAAAAAATTATGAAAGTGTTGTCGATTTATTAATTCATGTATGTGTGTGTTAACGTTATATAAAATATATATTTTTATAACTTTTTATCTATTTTGTCATCTTTGTAATAATATTATATGATGATATATAGATTCTTTTGTCACATAATGGAAATTTCCAAACTCAAGTCCTCCCATCATCTTCACTTCTTAAACTGTCGATCGAAGGTCGAGTCATCAGGAATATATTCTAGATTTCAATGAAGCGCGAAGACAACGAGAAAGCCAATCAAATCTCTTCTTCTCGCGGATCAACGATAGCAAGGAAAAACGCGCGACGAAAAGGGAGCATAAAGATCGAAGCAAGCCGGGACATTCTCGAGTGAAAAGCGAGCGTCGATCGTGCGCGGCCGGCCGTAACGCGATGATCATCGGAGTACGATGATCGATAGATCAAGCAGATATATTCTGCCGAGCAGAACGAACCGAGCTACACAACGTATTCCCTCCATCGTTCCCTACATCGTTTGCTCGAATCTGCATAATGTATGCATATTTTTTCTTCGGTAACGGAACCTAATTCATTGCGATGCAATTTTTAGATGTCGTTTTAGTTACTTAGATACAAATTGCTGAAACAATCCACTTAGAGTAATCATGATCGCAAATAATGAACTATTTTTTAATTTACCAACAGTTGTGAAACAAAATTAATTAATTGATTTATTACCCAATACCTCGACATCTTCGTGAAGAAAGAAATCATCTAATTTATATATTAGAAGAATTAAGAAGAATTTTCAAGTATTAGAAATAGTGAAAGATAATATATTTCTATGAAACTCTCTCTAATTTCAATATTATTTGTGGCTTCCCTCTAAATTCCATTAATCCTCGAGAAAAAATTTACCTATTCAAGCGTAAATTTCTTAATGTACTATTTTCTACATGTAGTTTAGAAACCTAAACTAGCCTATTAATGTTTAACTATGTGGTCAATATTGAGAATCATCTAGAATTATAGCTCAATCCGGAGTCGTGTCTTCGCTATGTTTTCGCTTTTTGCACGCGGAACAATAGTTGATGGAAAAAAAATCGTGATGCTTTGCCTTCTTTCGAGCCGGAGGCCGTGAAATGTTAATTGTCGCGGTCGACAGCGATCAACCACGATTTCGAGAGCCGCTCTTTTTACGAGGCATTCGGAGAAGAGACAACCTCGACGATTCGCATCTTCACAAATAAGATAATACCTACGTCAGCAACGGTGAATTCGTCGCTAATTTGTTGGAACGCGAGGAGAACGCATCTCTGAGTGGACTTCGAGATCGCTTCATGGTTTAATCGTTGGTGAGCAAACGCTAGGCTTAAAATACCCCAAGGATTTAAGAAAACGAAATAATTACTTGTCCGTCAACAACGCACTCGAGATGTGCTCGTCAAAATTGAAAACTTTCGCCATGATAAGTATAACAGAGATTAAGATAAAGGAAGGTACTCATTGTAGAGAATCACGTCGCTTCGGTTACAAACCGGATCAAGAGTTTCACGAGTCGCTCTGAAAATAGAATCGCGACCAGTTCGAGACTCGTTGTGGAACTTAAGAAACCATAATAACTGCATTCCTCATGAATGTCCTTGAATTGTTTATTCCAGAACGTAAATGTAGCGCATGTCAAAAATTAATAAGTGGGAGAAGTTTAATCCTTGTATTTTGCGCTCAAATTAGAACTTAACGAAGTGTACCTGATGTAACATTATAACTCTAGACGTATAATAGCTTTAAATTTGATACAAATGAATTCAACAGCGACAGGGTTGTTGTCAAGCGACCGATTAATCTCGGCGCGGGGTGCCATTGATGAAGAATGACATGCGTTACAGTCGCGGCGCGATTCGCTCGAGGGAGTTCATCGTTGTTCGGTCCGTTGGCCGCGTATATGCGTGTCCTGCGAGATGGAGCAGGTAACAGTACTTAGATAGTCGGTTGGCATACTGTGCTGACTGGTAGCGCGGACCGTTACAGGCATATGGAAAGTTCGGCGGGTCGTAAAGCAGCCGCGGCAAAGTGCATGAGCAACGTAAAAATCCTGGCAAGGAAGCACGAGGAAGACCGCGAGGATAAGCTCCCGCGAATCTCCTTTCAAAACTGGATCCAACGATGTGTGTTGCATCCAAGATAAATTGCATCGACAATCCCAGTTAATCCTTAGTTAACGTTACGTTATAGGATTTCATTTTTTTATGTTCCTTTTTTTATTCTTATCGAATATTATTTACGGGAGCTCTCGCGTTTCAAGTTAAGATGTTTATCTATTAAATGTAGATGATAGATGGCTGGATTAGATATAGATATAGATATAGATAGATAGGTCTGCTGGAGTGTTTTGCCGTCTGAGGACGACTCTCAGACCTGTAAAGTGGACATCTTATAGTCTCATAAGTAGACAAGCAGATAACGTTGTAGTTTGTTCAGAATCTTGTGTGCTTGTAAAATGCAAATGATGGAAGATGGTAGGTGTGAAATGCCATTAACAGGATTCTATACAACGGAGTCTAGTTTCTGTGTGTCAATGAAGGATGTATCGGCTGTAAATGTCGAATGATCGTAAACAACGATCTCTCTATCTAAGAAAATTATATACAAACGAATTTATATTTACATCGCACACACATTGTGCACACAATTATAATCTTAGATTTCATATCATCGACTGAAGATTGCTTTCTACTGTTCATTAACTTTAATATTGTTCAAAAATTCAGATTGATAGATTCTTTAGTTTTATTTTCTAATAAAGATGGAAAGAAATTTCAAAATTAACTTTAATTAATGTTTCTAAAGAAAGGACTTATAGTTTGAAGCTTCGTTCTGGATATCACATATTTGCCACGAAAAATTTTGATATTACACCGCTCTATTATTGCGGATATGATTTCGATGCGTAAGGATGATATCATCTATTTACAAGCAAAAAAAATACGAACGCTTTCTGCTTTCACGAGATAAGACGCAAGATGCTAGAGAAACGACTTCAATGTATTTACAGACGATTGCAACAATCTAAATTAGAGCAGATGTAAAGTAGGCGCACTTTCTCCGTATTTGCTTAATTCGATGCGATTCCGCGATAACGCCGCTAGTAGTTAGCCAAAGTATAGCTCTTAAAATCGATTTATACGCACTTTCTTGCTCTCCTTATTCTCCGCACACAACTCTATAGTTCATAAAAATCTGAGTTAAAAACAATTAAACAATTTTCTATAAAATTTTTTTCTATAAAATTGACTTCTCTAAATGTACATTTCAAATCTTGATGTTAGAATTGTATAAATTTTCTCTAATTAAAAAAAATAGAAAATAATTCAAGAAAGTAAAATAATTTAAAAAAATATGTACATCGCTGGATAAACTATCAATGAAACAGTATTCTGTAAAAATAGATCTGGAAAAATAATAGAATATTATGAATATTTTTTGACATCATTAGATATTAGACCGGATATGGTATAACGATTAATTTTTGTCTTTATAAAAGAGGATATTAGATTGCAGGTTGTAATTGTTTTCTATTTCAAATGAGGGGAGATATGCATCGCATTTCAGAGAAAGTGTTATATACATTGTCCGGTACAAGGAAAAATGCGACGTATTAATCGTGGGAACCTATCGTTGATCGTAGACTAAATATTGACACGATCGTTTACCAGCCTTTGAACACTATAATATAATGCAATTTTCTAATCTACAGCTCGCATAAATTTCAGCTAATATCCGTCGTGCGGAATAAAGGGGAAAGGGGAGGGGGATAAGGAGGACCAGAAACGAATAGAAAGACGGAGAGTGGCAGAAACGGAAAGCCAAAAGAGAACGAAAGTGAAAGGATCGGATTCCATGGCAAGTATAGGTGCATGCCGGTGCACGTGCGCTTTGCACGCGTTTGCACGTGCCACGTGAGAATCGCCGGAAATGCTGATTTACGGAATATCGATCCAGAATTTGCTGAGAACGTGAATTGATCGTAAAGAAACATGTATTAGTAACAAGTTGTGAGAAAACCTTCGCGCGTGGCACCGGTATGCTGATAAACATTTCATGATCAGATTCTTTCGCATCTAGGTATCAACTGAATATTCTTTATTATAGCTATTTACAAGTATAATTAATGCAATTAAGAAAAATTATATTGCAATAATTATAAATATCGTAAACAGATGTGAAATTTTGAAACTAGCAGGTAAATGTTCTTTACATTAATAATCAAAATAATTAGTAAGAAATAAACTTCAATTTGCCTTTTTGCGGTCGAGCTTGGATCTTTTTTGCCAATCAATGATCTGCGCAATCGCAGTACATAATTAAATACAAGATGTGCGTCGACACTGTCGAATTTGAAACGCAAATCACCATCATAAAATCAACTTGATTCCAAATGTTGGTGTTAATAAGACCCCTACATATAAATAATTTATTGCGAAAAATTGATTGGCAAAAAAGATCCAGGCTCGATCGCAAAAAGGCAAATTGAAATTTATTTCTTACTATTTAGTAATACGCGGTAAAGAATGTATTAATAGGTTCGAATCCTGGCTGAGGTAATATTTTTCGCAATAAATTATTTATATGTAGGGGATGGGGGGTCTTATTAACACCAACATTTGGAATCAAGTTGATTTTATGTTGGTGATTTGCGTTTCAAGTTCGACAGTGTCGACGCGCATCTTGTATTTAATTGTGTACTGCGATTGCGCAGATCATTGATTGGCAAAAAAGATCTAGGCTCGACCGCAAAAAGGCAAATTGAAGTTTATTTCTTACTATTTAGTAATACGCGGTCAAGAATGTATTAATTGTATTAATGTATTAATTGTTATTGTTCAAAATAATTAGTTTAAATTTTTCAACCAATGTTAAATTAACCAGGTTTCATTATTCATCAATCTTTGACAATCTTTGACAATCTTTGACAAATTGACATGATAATCGAGGGCATCGTTTGGCCTTGCTGATTCGGGCACAGGCGTACTTACATCGCGTTTTACCGGACAGCGATTTCTCCGCGTGATCGGTCGCATTCTTCGGTGAAAGGTTATTCAATCGGCCGGTTGGTCTCACCCAAAGGATGTCGTAACACTGTACAATCGGCCGACAGGTTTTCCAGACGCGAGAATTCTTTCACTCAATGAGTAATCATGCTGTCACGCGAAGAGGAAGCATCGCCATTTAGGGAGATCGGGTTCGTTAAAACTTCAGTAATCATGCTGGTTCGAAAAAATATTATTGAACGCAACTTTCGCAAGACATGTATAATAATGCCGAACAAACTTCGAAAAAGTGTTTCGCATTTAACTGGTTAGATTTTTGAACAATTTTTAAATCGAGGAATAACAATTTTATATAACCTTCAGCTTAAAATCAATAATGTCATTTTATGTGTTTATCCTGTCAGATGATCGACAACGAATTGGTGATTTAGCACAGTCAAGGTCCCCAACGAGGTACACGCTGGTAATCCAGCATTGTCACAGTCTGATAATCGTCCGCGTGCACGCGATCACGATCAGTGACTCACTCAAGTCTTCCAGAACGATAATGTATTCTGCACACGTTTATAATGCAATTGTACAAGAAAGAATTGCGGTCTCTAACGAGCTAATTTATTTTCTTATTATGTATTTATAAGAAGCATCAATTCATAAAATAAAAAAAAACTGCGAGAATCCAGGTGAACTTAATCGCATATTCTCTCAATAACTTTCTCCACGGAAAATATTTTCCATCTGGGAAAAATTTTTAAAAGAATATGTGATTAAGATCTCGGATTGCCATTTGATCATAATTGATAAATATCAGGTGACTAAACATTTCTATATGTACACTCGTCATTATTGCACAAGGTCACTCGCATCAGGAAGAGAAAGATGATCGTTCAGTCATACTCTGATAACGTTCACGCACCAATCACCAATCGCTGAAGTGATGGAAGTACTAATTGCGCTCATTACAAATTAATTACTTCAGTGACTTGACCGCGTAATTAAGCGATGCTCCCGAGATTATCTCTTTGAATATTAAGAAAAAGTACACTATACACAAGTGTATATCATTTAAATATATCAAATTAAATTAAAAATATGTTCCAATTTCGAAATTTAGCTATAAAAATTAAATTTCTATAATAAAATTAATGATACAAGGATATTCTTCAGTATTCTCTTAATTATACTTTTTCTTTCGGATTATAGAATTAGATTAGACCGGAAACTCGTCAGAGATCGCTTTTCAATGTTCCATAATATATATATATATATCGGAATAATCACTTCACGCGAATCGTTTCGTGATGGTGAATAATAATCGATAATGAGCCACGCGCACTATAATTAACGATATAGTATACCACGCTAACTAGCAACCTGCTCCCATTAACAAGTGTTCCGGTGCTGTAATGATGGTCAGTTTAATTAATTCATTACTCACATACGCACCCGCGCATTCTCGATTCTTATTTCTCTTTTTTTTCCTAGTTGGTAAAGAGACCGAAATCGCTCATTGCGCTCTGAAAATTCTTTACTACCAAAGAGTCATTCCGGATATCGAGTATTATGAGCACAATTGAAATCTAACCAGAATTTGAACTTCAATCTCGTCACATACATATGTAGAATATATTTACATAATATTTAAATTATATAAATTATATAAATATTTTGTAAGATAAATAAATCACATAATTGGTTTGATGATAAAGATATATAAGTAAAAAATAGAATAAAGGACGCGTGAAGAAAATTTATTATTGGTTATTTGAATTAATGAAAAAAATGAGGTTACACGAAATCAATTTTACGAGGGCAAGTTATTACGAGATAAAAGGACACACAATTTGTAATTCCAATTTGTAATTTTTAACATTAAAATTTGCAGACTGTTACGCAAGGTATCCTTCACATAATGAAGAACAACAGGAATAAATGTATTAGATAATGAATTAGATAAATCAATTCATGTTGGCATCCTATATTCTGACGCACAATCTATCTTCGTAGAGTTGCTGCTTACTTTTACATAAATTCCTAATCCTCTCGGAATCTGAATTTCCTGCATTCCCTGTTTTACGCTCGCACATAAGTATAATGACGTTTTACTTTAGACTACATACACGTCGGTGTTTCTCATAATATTTTCCCAGGCCAGTTCACCAGAGTTTTTTCTTCTCGCAGCGGAGGAAGGAAAAGAGCGTTCAAATGGCGTGATATCCGCGTCTATCGGAAAAGAGCACGTTTACGTATTTGCGCGGAAATAATCAGATCGTGAGTGAAAGGTCCGCAATGTTCCTTTCGTCGACCTCGAGTGCCGAGATCGGGAATGCCTATTATAGCACACTTGCGATCTAGGTGACTCTCTGCTGCAAATTCGTTTTAATCCGGAAGTCGATCGTCGAGATCTCGCCGCGGCGAGCGCGAAAAATGTGAAAGGTGAGCCGCGTTTTCCCAGATTTTTACGCCTGGCCATAATTATTGCACGCGTTTATGCAAGAACACAGTCGGAAGTCGAAGACGAACTCGTAAAACGGCGAAGAATATCTATTCGCTAATTACTCGCGAACCTAAATGGCTCCTGTAATTAAAACTCGGCTAAGTAGTTCCGCGAACTTGAATAAATTGATAGACATTTTCTCGTCGTGGCGTAAATAAAAAAGAAAAAAAATGCGCAAACGACAACAATAAAAGTTTCTCAGAGGAAGTTACCTTTGTTAAGCATTTTATTCATGTGGGAATATATCGCTGAAGATTCCTTAATATTCATTACGTTCGTCTCGTCCTTCGTAAATATTCTTATGAACACTCGCACTGTCTTTTGCAATGTTATCGACCTTGACACACCGAAGCTTTCTCGATACTCGAAAGGGATTTTTCGAGTTCCCTCTCTTCAGCTGTTTCCGCGATTAACGTCGAACGACATTTCTTCTACTCGACGATGAAGTAATGTGTCTCAGGTGGAAGGCTCAACCTACTTTACTCCTACCTGTTCACGGTTACAGACATCATTGCAACCACGCGCAGAGTGCGCGATTTGCGTTGACAGGAATTCATGGGCGTGTTACCAACGCGGGCAACGTGAGACCGGGAAAAACTCGAAAGTCCGGTCGTGATGCTACAGAGTGTTGAAACGGAAACACGGTATAACATATAATAGTCTAATCATTATTATGCGTGCACGTATAATATGTGCGTGGTGCATCGACCTGCTGAGAACAGCACGCTTAGCACGAAGAGAAAAATCAATTTTCAGCTGACAGGAAAAGTCAATGCTCGCGTATCTTGAATGAAAAAGAGCTGCAAACTGGAAACTATAAATAAACATGATATTTCCTTTTCTTTAAAATTATCTTGCAAAATAGAATTCGTACTTTATTTAAACAAAATCAAGGCTAGTACAAATTTGAAAAATTAAATGAGCTTCCGCTGTCGGAAGGTTATGAGGCCACTTGTGATGATACGCATTTGCGAGACACGATAAGCATGGAAAATCGCGTCGGTGTAAGAAAAGCCAGCATGATCAACGCTTGAGAACACCTCGTTGAACGAACCTGAGAGCCCATAGACCGAACCCGTTACGAGTCAACGGCCGGAGCGTTACGCGTGATACATGTCCTCGGCCCGATCTCGCTATCGATAGCCACGCACCTTACGGTGCACGAATTCCTGTAGGTTTTGATCATAACAGCTATTCCAGCTGACGTTACTTGTTTCGAATCAAAATTTACCGTTTATCAAGACGAAGATTCACCTGTCAAAATTGTTGGTCGTTCAGAAGCGCGAAAGAAAACTACTTAAAAATAGTGAAACTCATACGTAAAAATTTGAATATAATAATATAAAAAAATATGAAAAGGACTGTACATGTTTCTAAGATTGAAAAAACATTATTTTTAAAATTTTTTTTAACAATGATGCATCGGATTTCTTTCGCTTGCTTGACCTTTACGAACCTGTCCCTACTTGCTGCATTACAAGATATAATCTTTGGTTACTATTACGTGGCTGTTACACCAAGCTATCATTAAGAAATTGAACTGCTCGATTTCACTCGTGAAAGTCCGATTACGCGGAACATTTTGAATCGAAATCTAATGAAAGGATAACACAAGTAATTCTTCCTTACGTGTTATGCAATCATTTAATCCTTTAGTTCTGCAATTCTTTCGTGCACGTTATTTTTTAAATCTTTGAATATATAATTATATTTACATGCAAAACTTCGTTAAAAAATTTAATTGTAGATTTTCAAAAATTTACAGAAATTTAAATCGCTCACGTAACAAATAGAATCTATGCATTTAAATGTTAAGAGGACCAATTCTTGTCTGAAAATATGAACCAAATATTTTCTTATTTATTATGGAATTATATCGTCGATGAACTAAAAAAACTAAGACAAAGGTATAGAATTACAAAAAGTGCGAGATTTTAAAGATAAAGTTACGATTTTTTACGACAAAACTTATGCAAAAACAATTGATTAATGTAATTTTTTTATAAATGTTTTTAGTTCATCGATGATATAATTCCATAACAAATTACAAAATATTTGGTTCATATGTTTCAGACAAGAATTGGTCCGCTATCATGTACACCGATTTACAACTCCTGCGGCGCGGCGTTACAAAGACATTTTCATATCGCAATATAATGTTTAAATATTATAATATTTTTTATTGTCTAAATATCGACTAAAACACCTGTAAAATTTTAGAAAGATTCGCTTTACTGTTGTTCACTTTACTGTTTAGATAAAAATTCACAAAAATCACCATTTTTTCCACGTCCTAACCGAGTTGGTGCCCCTTAAGTTCTTAAGTATCTTCTAATATTGATTATAGTATAAAATATTGTGGTTTCTCTCTCGCTGTCATTTCACCCACGACTCTGGAATTATTCTTCAATACGGCATTTTGGTAATAAATTAGTTGCCGTTTTAACGAATAGTTTCACTTGTATATGGAGAGAAATGAATCAGTCTCGTCGTACATTACCGTAACGAACGACCGTGTATGGCATAACAAACTCACAGTACCTTTCAGGAAATTGGAATGCTCTACAATCTGATTGTATGTATAATTTAGGAAAGCATGTTTATGAGATGTTTACAGAAGAAAAACAGAACATTTCTCGACGCGAGCACGCCGTGAATTTTCACAGGGTTAATAGAACGTTACGCGTAAAAAAAACACACACGGAATCGCATGCTCCGTTTCGTCGATATCCGCGAGAGATGAAAATAATGTCATAGAATACGAGAATAATGCTTAATAATAATGCCTGAGGCATTATTATTATTAGCCGGATGGCATTTCGCGTTCGTGGAATGGCTTGTCCCAAGGCTCCGCAAAGGGAGGTGCGAAAGGCGTCGTAATGAAAAGCGACGTAATTGCGAGAATACACAAGCCAACGTGTTGCGACACGTTTCGAAATCACGCGTGTATTCACACATGTGCCCAAAGGAATTGGCGCTTTCTTTAAGATGATGCGTTCCCTACATTCATATTACAATGACATTCACACTATTCAAAGAATTTCAGAATGTGACTCGCATAACAACTAATATTATCATCATTTGTGAAATGTTATATCAAATGCTTATACTGTAATTTTCGGAATTTATCGTCCCTAATTCCACCATACTCTTTCATATCTTGGAATCAATAAGTCTTTTTTATCGTATGGTGCAAATATTTCCGTATATTCAATACATGATGTGAAAAGTGACATTTAAAATCCAAATTACATATGTTTTCAATAATGATTTGTTTCTTTCGCATTTTCTTATGAACCAAATAATTGTCATTACACAATTTACTTTTCATAGAATTTCTCATATTTACAAGAATTTAATCTGCTTGTCGACTTATTTCTCGCAAAAGAGAATTTAGCAAATAGACTTTGTAGATGTTTTCATTATCATTATTTTATCATTTTCCAAATCATTTTTATGTTTTCATTTCCAGATGCAATTCCAAAGGAGCTGTTGCTACTACTAGCAGGCGCGTTCGTCGTCGCAGCGACGACGTCCGCCTGTCCGTGGTCGCAACACGCGGATCTTGAGAGTTCGTGTATCTGCGACTACAATCTAGCTGGCGAACTCTCGGTGCAGTGTGACATCGTCGACTATGAACAACTGCTGTCGGCGATGCGACGTTACGCCACCAAAACGCCGGTTGATCTCTTCTACATCAATAATAGCACGATCGGTGTCCTAAGGAACAGCTCGTTCGCCACCCTAAGGATCAACAATATACAGCTATCTGGATGTCGTATCAGAAGCATCGAACCAGAGGCCTTCAAGGGTCAAGAGAATCACCTGAAGAGCTTGAATCTCAAAGATAATGAGCTCACGGAAATCCCTGGTATCAACTTGAAGACCCTGAGGAACCTCACTGTACTTGATCTCTCAATGAACAAAATCACCAGAGTCAACGACAATGCCTTCACCGGCACCAAACTGATCACGTTGAAACTTTCCGACAACGAGGTCACTCTCGCTCCGGGATCGTTCCGTGGTTTGGAGAGAACTCTGAAAAATCTCAATCTCAAAGGAACGCGGCAGAAGAAAGTACCAGAAGCACTCAGGGGACTGAGGATTCTGGCCTTCCTCGACCTCTCACAAAACAGCATACGCGAGCTTCCCGGTACATCCGGAACCAAAGCTTTCGAGGGTCTCGATTCCCTAACAGGATTAAACCTCGAGAGAAATCTGATCCAGAATATCGGCCCAGAGGCATTCCACGGCATTAGGAACACCCTGAGCTCCCTCAGTCTGCTGAACAATCTCATTCCGGATTTTCCTACGGCGGCTATCAACAGCGTTCACGACCTTAGAGTGAGTAATGAAAAATAATAGAAAATCCAGTAAGTTGTCAAGTTTAAGGACAAATACTTGAAAAAAATCATTTTGTAAATTAATAATACCTAGTGCCCCTCTGCGCAATTCTTCGACTTTTTTAACGGAATATTATCTCCTGTTAAGACGTTTGTTTCCCCCCTAGCTATTGCTGACTACTTCTTTTTGACGACTGATCAAGCTACGAAATAAGTTGATTCTCTTTAGGTGCTAGATATCGGATTCAATCTGATCACCGAACTACCAGTCAACGCCTTTCAAGGAAACCCGTCGATCACGCTGCTTGCAATCGACGGTAACCCGTTGTCCACCGTACCGGAAGAGGCGCTCGCCCAACTGAACGGTACCTTGCGTGGTCTGAGTCTGGGCGGACGATTCCTCGTCTGCGATTGCCGGTTACGCTGGATCGTCGAATGGATTAAGACGCGAGACCTGCAGGTCACCAGCCGCGAGCGCAAACCGCAGTTCTGCGGCAGTCCACAGCGATTGCAGGACAAAAGCTTCTACAACATCGATCCCGACGGTAAATTTTATGCCCATCGATAAGGATAGATTTAGACAATTTGATTTTTTCTCGAATCCGAGAAGATTAATATTCATTCAAAAATAGTTAATTTTTCTAACTTGGAAAGTTAGTTCAGTCATGCAGAAAGTGTAATTGTTCCTTATCGCGAATAATTAATTATTTGAAATATTTTACATCCCTAGTTGAAAAAAATTCTTTTAGGTCAGGAAATTAAGAAAGAATTTCTTCGATTTTAACGTTAACTTAAAAAGATTATTTAGGGTAATCCATTCTAAGTATTTAAAATTCATTGGAATATTATAAAAACTAATTGTTGTAGATATGAATTGCGAGCGACCGTCGGAGATAATTGGAATCGGAACGGTGGAGAGCGTAGACACCAGAGAACCGACGGAAACAGCAGTTACAGATATCTCTACTCATCTTCCAACTGTACGACCTACGACTTCCACAACTGAACTGGTCACCAGCACAACAATGTCCACGACCACAGTGACGATATCGTCGACGACCGAGCAGAGGAGAACGGCACCAACATCTTCGACCTACGTTCCGACAAGCCGTCCGACTGCCGCACGAACCGGAAACGTCGTGGTGGTGAGGACTACTCCGTCGCCACCAAAACAATCGCAGGAGCATATACAACAGCATCACCCAAGACCACCGTTGGTCCTGGGATCGCCGTTGTATAAATCGAAATCGAGCGAGGACATCATCGTGAAGGATGTGCTCAGAAACGACAACGCAATTATTATATACTGGGATACAGAAGTGACGAACATTCTGGGCTTCAAAGTGATCTATCGACTGTTCGGGGATAATAATTTCAAACAAGCGCCACCGCTCGAGGCTAGCGAACGAGAATTCAAGATAAAAAATGTCCCCACCCAGGTAAAAATGTTTCTTTACCAAAAAATAATATAAAATCTAAAAAAACAGAGAAGAAAATAATAAAATTGGTAGAAAGGACTGTTGATTAAAAATTTGCTTGCAGACGTCAATACTTAATCAAAAGAATGCATAAAGCAATTTTAGTAAATCGCGATGAATCAAATTACTCGAGTTCGCTAATTAAAAAATACTCTAAATTAAATTTGAATTAATTTAATAAAATTTACACTAAAAAAATTTAAAAAGTAAATTGTTAGTTTGAATTATAATAAAAGATAAGATAAAAGAGATTTATAATCCTTTAACAATAGTGTGTAAATGCTAACGAGTTCCCAGATTTATTGCAAGTACCTGAGACTTTCGATATACAGATCACGTTTCATCTAAGATAAGAATTAACCCAGTTTTTTTAACTCTTTAATTAATTTTTTTATTAATCTATTCCTGTGATATCGCTCAATTGCAGGAATGCATCGTGGTTTGTGTGGTCTCGCTGGAGGAGACTAATCTCACACCAGCAAGCGTGCCGTATGATCAGTGTCGTGAGGTCAGAACGGATGACTCGCCCACCTCGAACATGGACAAGATCACGATCGCCGCGAGCGCGGCGATTTGCGCCACAATTGTCGTCGCGGTGATCATCTTCGTAGTCGCGAGTCGACGTCGCCTCCGTAAGCTACATACTTTGCATAGCATCGATCAAACGAAGATGGGCGGTCCGATCGCCGGGTTGCCGGTCAATTGTTGCTCGAACATGGGTCCGACGCCCAGTCCTGGAGGGCCTCTGTCGTCAATGGCTACCTTGAGTGCTTACAACGCCCAAAAGGAATGGGATCAAGTATCAGCCTACAGCAACAGGAGCATACCACGACCAAGGATTTTTCCTATCGATCGACAAGGTGCATTATTGTCTCTCTATCGTTTATAAATATTTGTTACTCATAGAACTTACTCTGTCCTTTATATTCAAAGTAATTTTATTTTAAAATCTTAATTTTTATTTTAAAATGAGTTGTATCTGACTAATCCTAACTTAAAAATGAAAAAGCCCTTAAAACAAAATGTTCGAGTCTATTAGATATTTAAAAAAATTAGTAATACAAAAACGAGCGGGTAATTAGTCATACCAAACAATAATCAGTATAAACATTATAAGTTTAATGCGTCTTAAAAGATTAAATATGTTTCTTGCAAAGCACCATCTTCGGTAACGCCACATAATAACAAATAAATTAATAATAATAAATTAAATAATTAGATATCAGCCACAATTTTAAAATCTGACTGTTTTCTTCTTATATCACGACGGTGAGTGTTTAATAATTTTAAAAATTAATTTATTTGTTATTATATTGCGTTGCTGAAATAAGTTTTTGTAAGCAGAAACGCACGTTTAACTTTCTTTAATTTATGGCCTGTTTTTGTTTTGGTCTGTATTATTAATTTTTTTAAAAAAGTCCTTTTAAAGATTTTATCATTATTTTTGTCATCTTTGAGAAATATGTAAATACTGGATAGACAAATTTTCTCTCTTTCTCTCTCTTAAGCAGTAGTATTTTCAAGTTTTAGATAACAAGAGCAAGGTAAATTACGCGGAATGGATTTCAGGATCAATTACTAGGGCATCCTGCATCGATGACGTTCGCTCTCAGACCGGACACTATAGCAGTAAAGTGTCTGCCCGGTCAATCGCCGACGGTCAATCTCAGCACAGTTTCTCCAACAATTCTACGCGGTACTTTTCTAACACCGCGCTAGCCTCCAATCTCGTCAGTTCGAGACCAGGTTGGTTATCTGCACGTGTTCAATTTCATATTCATATGGTACAATTTTTAATCATTATCTAGCTTTCTACATTGTTTGCGTCCCGTTTCAGAATTACGGCAATCACGTCAGTCGCTGGCAGCCGCCTCGGACCGAATGTCGCGGTCGAACTTCAGCAACAATCATCTGCCACCACACTCATCGGCCCGACGGCAGCGACCACGATCGCGTAACCGCAATCTAGAATCAAATCCGCCGCGACCTGGCAGCCGATATAGTCTGGCTGACTCCACGCATACTCTCAACAACTACGACGAGAACAACTGGACCGACCACGATATGGATATTTACATGGCTCGCAACCCTACCACGAGGAGCGGTCTTGTGCCACTCTAAATATCCGTAGCCTCCATATCTCGTTGTTCATTCTTGCTCAAGCGTGTTCAGCATAGTTTCAGTCTCAATCTTAACGGACTATTCTCGCTCGTGCAGCGTTTTTAAGGAGAGATCTAGATAATTTTTACAGACGTACTGATCGAGAAGAGCTGAGTCCCGAACGCGTCAAACGCTCCTTTCTGAAAAATGTTTGTCGCAATAATGTAGTAATATAGTAATATACTTTACAGAACTTCATAACAATATTGAAGAAGCAAATGGAATCTATTAACAGAGTTCTGCTATGTTTAGTGTAATAGGAAACGAACAAAACATTTCTTCGGCATTTAACACGTTCGAAACTTACTCGGTTTCGATCATGACATTAACATGATGCGACAGGCATTACCATGTAATGCTTACGCAAACGCGTACAACTAGAATTGCGAGTGTTAAGAGAGAAGTTGAAAAGTAACTTTAGACGTATCTCTGTAAACTTTAAGCTTACGTAAGAATATTAATTACCAAATCGTTAAAGCAAGTTGAGAATGTTCTTTCAGACAGTTCGAGCGCACGCACTTTCGAATGTTTATTTTTATCGATAATTCGCACGACGGACTTCGCGATTATATTATCCAAAGACTGCGATCGAAGTGTCTGTCTCTAGAGAAATGCTATCGCGACCAAGTGAACATATTGAGAATGATGTCGCTCTCCATCGTTCTGAATAAAAGGCGTAATGAGAAACTTTGAAAGTTTTCTCCATTGACTCTACTTTATTTTATAACACGTGTATTCGTGCGCACGTTCGCGCATCAATGACGAGAACGACTCGTCGTCTGACGTATGACAAATAAAAAGATTACTTTACTACTCACCCAGGTATTAGGATACTCTTCTCCCAGCGAAATCTGATCTCCTGCACGAACTCATGCCAGAGCTGGGCCAAAGCGGTTGCTCCGCCAAGATTGTGTGTGCAGTGTGCCGCAACGATCGATAGACGCCACACTAAACAGTCCATTGTGCAAGTTTTCACGCCTTTCCACTGATCATCTTCCATAGCCACAATGATATCGTTGTAGGGAAACTTCTGCAAGGATTTTGAATCAACGATTCAAACTAATTGCATCTACACATTCGAATGAATTTTTCACAAAGAGAAACCAATTTTGCCAATTTTAATAATTTTAAGAACACACTCGGGATATTTTCATGTTTTGAAAAAATTTCTGTATATTATGCGAAAAAGGACACAATTAATTAATTAATTATACAATAATCTTTTACTTATCGATTAAACAATATTTTATATTCCAAAAATAACAATTAGTAAATAAATTAAGAGCTTAATTATTTTATAAATTATATATTTATGATGGTTCTATTAAAATATTCTATTAAAAATTCTTCACTATTGTGAAATTGTCCATCTGCAAATCAAACATCGAGATTCTTTTAATGAAACTTAAACATACCGAGTTTCCATCTGCATCCGGAAAAAGGAAATAAAGTATAGGTAGCAATATCTCCTCCGAGATTGGACCTTCAATGTTCTTATTCTTTTTTGCGCTCGATCTCCCCATAACGGTCGAAATCGTAGGTATTTTGGACTCAGTGAGCACATTAAAAGCCGAACTCAGCATCTGTTCGTCATCGTGAATGTAAGACGCGCTCTCACCCAATAGTTCCACCATTGTCTTCCGATTGTTGCATAAATGCAAAAATTCCGTCATATATTCGCCGAGTAGACAAGCCGGCAAGGCTACCATTTTTACTTGCACAGACCATTCAGGAGCGAGTTGTGGCTCGAGATCCGAGTATCCTTCGCTATCCACTACTACATTATCTGACATTTGCGGCCACGTGACAAATAGATGAAGTTCCCTGAAAATATTTTAAAATGATACATATCACATCGATTATATTTTTTATAATAATCAGAAATATAACATAGAGAGTTGTTAATTTCAGACAATTTATAATGGCTTTCATTTTTAAAAATTAATTAAAAAATTAATTAACTTATAAACCTTTTTATCTAAGGAAAAATATTTTTTTTATTGTTATACTGACAATAACATATTCAATCTAAATACCCGACAGGGTCGAAAGTCGCTCCAAAGGGAAGTTTACCCAATTCGGCCACACCCAACGTTTCTCCCTGCATGAAATCGAAATCCGGAGGTTCTTGTGTCCACGTGCTATTAGTCCAGTCTTTCAATAGATAAGAAAATCTAGCAGACACCATTACAGAGTCAAGCTTTACTCCACAGCCTTCCCCGATTTTTTGTTTGAAAAGAGCAAGTAAACCTGTAAATAATACCTGTCTGTAGAATATTTTTTCTATGAAAATTATATCTAAAGATAAATGTTATTAAAGATAAATGTTATTAAAGAATTATTAAAGATAGGTTAAATAAAAAACAATACATACCAGTAAGGTATCGGCAATGTGGTGGAACTTTCTTTAAATGTACCATGTCGAAATTCGTACTATTACCTTTACCAGCACAATACCCGAGATACATTTTCTGCCAAGGTTCTTGTACCTGCACCAATGCCGGTATGTGACTAAAATGCATAAAAAGAATTACGACAAAGATTCTCTAGCGTCAAAAATGCAATTCAATCGTATCGCGAATCAGCCACCTACCAGTTTGCGTTATTAGTCGCAATTGTTAGCGAACTGAGTACAATCTTGATTCGAGTTTCATCTGTTAAATTCGTTTTTCGAGCTGGTATTAAAACAAGGAATTCTCTAATTCCATAGTAACGAGTTATCTCCATGTGATTATCATTGAGCTTTACAAAATCGTTAGCTGTGTCCAAAGCATCCTTTTGACACTGTATCAATTCTTCTTCGCTTTCCTCCTTTGCCACATCTTCCTCTTCCTCTTCCTTTTCTAGCTTGTAGTGTTTCAGTACAAATTCTACATCTAAATTATAAACAAAAAATTATAAATTATTAACAAAACAAAGAGTAGTTAAGAATAAAAGTAACATTTATATATTATAACTTGACAGATAAAAATTTATTTCACAGAGTATTGAATCGATAAATGTATAAATCTATGTATCCAATAATACATGTAGAATCGTACAAACGTTTCGTACAAACGTTATACACATATGATTCTCTAATCACAAATTGCGATTTTAAAAAATATAACAAATTTACATTTGATGCTTTTCTGTCAAAAATCTATCTCACCATCAAAAACTTGTACTTATCGCACATAAGTTTTTGATGTTCAGGTATCCATGACGTTTTCTGTAATATATTTATCAAACTGTGTCAGACACGAACCTGCGAAGTTCAGCTTCTCCGAGGCCTCGTGCCACTTACAGTTGACGAAATCCCCTGGTTTGAGAGGGTTCATGACCTTCGTGTGTGGCAGCCTCCACTCGTGCATGATCTCCTCAAGTCGCGCGATGAACACTTCCCATTCGGAGACGGTGGTGAAGTCGTGATGATAAAAGTCCTCGATCTCCTCGTGATGCATTTTCGATGACACAGCTTCCAATCCAAAAGTCGAAATGGCAATGTTTACATCTGATATCGCGATCCGCGAAGTCCTGCTTCTTTCTTTCTTTATAGATATTCACTCTTATTGTCGAACAATAATCTCTTCCCTCTCTTGATACAGTATAAATTCCAATTTCATGTCAAAGCATCGTACGGTGAGCTTTCAATTCTCTTTCTATCGAGCATAAAGTCCTGCGAGTTTCGTACGTGCGCGTTTGACGTTTCTGCTGGCGATCACATCAGCTGATTGTCTTTGTGTTTGATAACTTTTCTCGCAGATGGCGTCCAAATCTATCTCCAGTACGTGGCGGCGTCTTGCGGCACTTTTACGAATTGAGAGATTTAAATTCAAATGATAGAAAATAGAAGATAGAAAAATAGAAAAATATATAAACAGGATATGTATAATAATAGCATTTGCAAACAATAGTACACAATATAAGAAAGTTTTTTTACGTTTGTCAGAAAATTCGATGCAAAATCGCCAGTTGTGGAACATCACATGTAATTAATTTTCTATTTGTTTTACAATGATAACGAAAAGATGTGACATCTTATTCCAATCTTATTAACGACATAAGTCACTTTTGATACAACACAATCGTTTCTTGCGGAAAAATCGCGAATCCTTTAACACAGTTGTCTCTATATCGATTAAATATCGATTGGAAATACTTTGGCCGACATTTTCTAATGTAAAGCCAATATTGGCTATAGAACAAATACAAATATACTGCTGATGTTACACATTAATAATTGTATAATATTGGAGTATTTTTTATTGGAAATAATATAATAAATATCAAACCAATATTGCCGAATAGATATATTAGCTAAATGAATAAAAGGAGGCGTCCATTTTACAACAACCAATATTAGATTTACGTTATCTCGCACCAATATATTGTGCTATCAGGGAAAATGAAAATGAACGATTAAAAGAGCGAGAATTAAAAGAGCGCGGTTATATAAAATTATTATGTAATTACATATTCAAGAAGTTCAAGATCAATTTGTCGCTTCTCGAGTACGTCGACACAATCGCGGATCACAATTGCATGAGTAATTATCGATTATGTAATACCTTTCCTCCCTATCAATTTCTCACGTCAGTGTTATCGCGACGGCGGAATCCCCGTGTCGCGATGTCGATTTACGGCGTTCGAGATTTCGATACCTGTCGACTATCGTCGGACAAAGGCCCCGCCGTTCGTTGCTAACTAAAGGGGAATCGGGACGGCTCTAATCGAGCCGCCGCTTTCGCCAATCGTTGGTCGTGCATCTCGTGTGCTGGCGTCAAAATTTATTTTTATATGGCCGCGGGGATCCGCGGCGAGGATTAAAAAGGGGAGAAACACGCGCGGCGGAAGCCTACCGCACAGTGGCGCTCAAATGACAAATTCCCCGGAGAGCGAATCGGTCAGATTCACGATCTGGCGCTGACATCCGGTTTTCAAAGAGAAAGGAAGAATCCACCTTCGCCATGCATTCCACCGACTGAAGACAGTATCTATTCTCCATCCTTTCACCTGGTGATATAGAAAAATAATGTCATAGAATTTATATGAAAACTACGTAAATTGAAAAACTAAATTATTTGCAAAAAAATTTGTATTGTGAAGTTGGGCGCGAATCGAATTATGTCAATGCGATTTTAATATTTTTCTTTTCTACATTACTTAATTCAATTTTTTCTGATTATGTATTACATTATTATGTTGAGGAAGATTCTATGAGTTCAAAATATTCGTACACATTGTTCATTTTACTATTAGATAACGAAATTTAGCATTATTTAAGACAACTCCATATACTGTCCGTTCATTCGGTCTTGGATATTAATTATTATGTAAAACAACAAAAGTTTAATTGCATTTTTGTTGTTTAAGTAAAATGTATAAAAACGTACATGGATAGAAAAAAAAGTGTAAATGTGTAAATAATTACACATTTTATAAAAAAATAGATTTGACAAAATACGACTAGAAGCTTTAACTTATTAACTCAATCGTCACAGCAGCATGAATTCGTATTTAAGTAGTATGTATAAGAGATCACACATGAATAGGCCACGCGTAAATGATAATGCGATGATAATGAGAAGGTTGCGCAGCACTGACGAAACGGACGTGCAGCGTCATTGGCGTAGAACGCATTGAAGTCTATTGCAGTTGAGATACATTATCACAAGTATAGAACGCATTATGAAAAGATCGCGATCTGTGAAAAGAAAAAAATGACATTTTGATGATAACATCGCATCTTTTCACGCACAATTGTCACAACACGTCGCTCGTATACAATTTCACATTGCGATTTTTTTTCTCCATCTTTTATCTCTACCAATGTAGATTAACTTTAATCTCGGTTTAACTTACTTTTTCTAATTTTTAGAACTAGATAAAAATATAATTAAAAACTTAATTCGCATTGATAAAAATTGATAGAATTAGTTGACGTGACAGCGCAAGAGGGAAGTTTTCTCGAAGAAAAACGGAATTTCCCGCTCGTGCAGTATCTCCCGTCTTCGACGTTCGCGGCAACGTTCACGTGTTTCGAATCAGTTCGCGGCCGCGTCGCGCCAATGCCGAGGGTGATGCGTGCTCCCGGCGAGAGAGCAAGAGGACTCGCTTGGACACGGGTGACATGCTTTAGTACACTGTCAGCCTCTCGTGCTATCGCGTGCGCATATCGCCCCAAACGTGCTTTCTCACGGGGAAACATGATTCTTCGTACGCGGCGGCACGTGCCGCGACTCGCGAACGGCGTGAAGTTCGCCGCGAGACGCGTCGATCCTCACCGCGGCATCGTCGCGCGAACGGTTCGGCGATCGGCACGCTGATTAATGCGATTCGATCAACGCGAAGTCGCAAGGGCGGTGGAGAACTGTCGTGGGTGAACGTTCACCCGCGAAACGGTATAGCATTGCGCTATTTGCAGTACGGCATTACAAAACACAAAATTGCAAAATGAAACGTGGAAATCTGACCGCAAACCCGCTGTATTCTGCAAACACTGCAGTAATACAATCATCAATTATTTCGGTATCTGTAAATTAGGATTCTCAATTTGTAGTAGTTTAATCAGTAACTCTTAACAACAGTCTCGTTATCGTTTCGCGTGTAAAAAAAACTGCGCGAGACAACGATATAACTATAACAGTATAACTGTCGTTAAGAATTATAGAATAGATTTGCAAAAGTTAGGAAAAGATATGATATAAAATCTTTATTCTTTAGAAACAAAAACGAAAAGTCTTGCTAATCGTTGTTGTTAAATTCATAATCGGCACTTTTTGACATTTTTATTGAGAAGAAATTGAATTAAATTTTTTGTAGTGTCGCATTTTGCATTGTTTTTTTTAAATTTTTATCATGTTGTAACATTGTCGCACTTCAGAGAGTTAAGCATTGTTTTGCAACTTACAATAAACGCAGATAATAAGTATAATAACCAGACAGAACACACGCATATATGTATTAATATAATAATATATGAGAGATATATATACATTACCACATACATTACTAATTAATATATTATTAATTAATAATTATAAGTTACATTAATGTAATAATAAATCTAATATATAATAATATAAAACGTAAATCTTTAAAATGTCTTTTAAACATGCCTATTGTATAAATATGCATTACTTATTATTATAAATTAGATTTATTAATTACATTAATATATATGTATAATTTAACTAGTTTAATAATTAACTTACAATTATTAATTATTAATATATGAAAGAATGTATCTTTCATATATTATTGTATTAATACATATATTATTGAACTTATATCTTATGTCCGTGTGTTAATATATGTAATAAGTTTATCGATATTGATATGTTGATATCATGAAATTGTCGTGTCTCTTGACTTTTTACTCGATAAGAAATACCATAAATTGCCACGACTGACACGAACGCACCAATAAGTCTATTGTTTATAACTACGCCATTCTTTCTGTACACAGAATGAAATATGTACTTAAACGTTGGAGAGGAGAGGGAAGGTGAAAAGTGCAAAACGTTCAATAAAAAGAGTATTTTAGTTAGTATCTCAGACTTGAGAGACTGACAATTGTCTTTTTATTGAAATTCGTATCTGGCTATTGCTTGTATCGTGTTTTGTACGTGAAATGTTAGAGTAATATTATATTTGTCGACAAATTTTTTATTGAATGACAAAATAGAAAATTTCTCGAGAACTTTTTTATTCTATAACGCTTCGTCGTATGACAAATTTTTCAGACATATTGATCGACTACAAGATAGAAAATTTCTAAAAGAACTTCTCTCTCCTACAACTAACCAACACGTTTGAAGACTTGACAAATGAAATAGTAGCTTTCGTTTCATTTATATTGTCCCTGAAAGATACATTGTCATATTCACAGGTGCGCGAATTCCATTTTTCGACGTGTTCATGACGCAATGCAGATCAGAACACTCGTAAGACATATCATAGAACCCGAGGTGAGGGCAATGACGCAGAAACGGTGGACATTCTCTGACACAAGTGAAAAAAAAATTGCTTACGTTACATAGCGTCGAAATTATTATGAAGAAAAATTGCGGAGCACTGGTTTCTAACGAAGCTCCATACGTGATTTGTGTTGTTTATTATCTAAATGAGTACTGCTAAATGAATATATTTTTTAAAGTGGCAGCAAAAACCGTGATATTTACATCACGTTTGCAAGAAATGTTAAATTTCAGTGCAATCATCAGTTCTGACATTACTATGAGATTACTCATCATTCTTGTCGAAAGACGAAGAAGACCGTGAAGTATCGACGTGGCAAAAATTTGTAAGTGGATCTTTTTTTATTTCCATCGCGTGTAGCCTTCATTTCTCGTCGTACTTTCAGAGGTGCGAGGGAAGAAAGGAGTCCATTGTCTCGGACCTCGAAGTCGCTTCGAAATTTCGGAGCGTGCGTGTCCGCGCCAATGTGCGCGCGTGTTCACGCGCGGCCATTAGCGTCGCGTCAGTTCGATCGTCGGCGAATCACGTTCTCAAAGGGTAGGAGACGGTGGTGAGCGTACCGGTGTAACGGCGAGCACGAAGTAGCGAGTGGCAGTTCGGCAATCGCGGTTCGGCACGCAAGTGTCACGCACGTGTGTTCGACGAGACGTTCCTCGCCACGCGGTGACACGCAAGCGCGCGCGCGCTTTCTCCGGTTCTTCTTCCGCCCTTGCTTATCTTCCTCAACTTCCGCTTCGCGTCCCACGTGGTCACCGCATTCGCGGTAATGCTCACGCGGCACGCCGCTGTCGCCCGAGTACTCCGAGTCGCGTGGAAGCGTGCGTGACGTTCGCGCGCGCGTGTACGCGCGCTTCAGCTCCGATTTCAAAAAGGGCTTAAGTCCACGACGCGCGGAAGATGCCGGACAAGGTAGCGCCGGCGGAGAAGTCGGTCCTGCGGCCCGGTACCTCGGCATCCAACGGCGACAACGAGGGCGTCAAACTGAAGAAGGAACTGGGTCTGTGGGACGGCGTGGCGATCATCGTTGGCATTATCGTAGGCGCCGGTATCTTTGTGTCGCCTAAAGGCGTGCTTAGAAACAGCGGTAGCGTTGGCCAGGCTCTCATCGTCTGGATCTTCTCTGGGATCTTATCGCTCATCGGAGCCCTATGTTACGCCGAACTAGGTAAATGATGAAATTTCTTTGGACGGTTGCTCTTCCCCCATAAGCTCTCTCTATTCAAATCGGCGCGCTCGATAGAAGGGGAAAGGCGCCGAGTTTGGACCGGTTCGATGTCCTGCCTGACGTAGGGCCGTATCCTAAAAAATAGAGACCTCCTTTGTAGAATAAGTGTTAAAATATTAATACTCCAAGAAAAATATATTATAACATTAACACGTTACATTATCGTAAAGGAAAAAATATATGTGATAGAACAATATACACACATTTTGTTATTACAATAAAAGAACTACGAAAATTAAAAATAATGATATCGTTAATATGTCATTACAATGCTAGAATGTAAATTTAGAAAGTAAATAACTAATTAATGGTTTTTTGAAAATATATATTATTCTGCTACCTCCTAAGTGCTTATTATTATATTATCATATACATATATATCGATTTATGTATATCTTTTAGTATCTTTTTCAGGAAAAAATAAACGGAATAGTTTTAAACACGAGGCAGAATAATAATCTTCTTAAATTAGTTTTACATGAAAAGTACAATATGTGAATAAATGTTTTTTTTTCTGAAATAATATTTTAGAAAAATAATAATATTCACAGGGAAATTGTCTAAAGTTGTCTAAAAAAATCTATTTAAAAATAACGTAGACTATCCCGACTTTATTCTTTGTAAGTTATTGCAATAGCTCGAGGCTGTTATTTTAAAACAGACTATTCGGCGTTTGAACCGGAAATAAATGTACACGCAAAGATCTGACTGTATAAGACATATTTTTATTACTTGTTATTGTTTGCTATTCAAAAAATGTTTTCCTCTCTTTTCTATTTATATTTTTATTCCCTCCCAAGAGGCAAATGTATTCTTGTACTTACCTTATATTTTCTGTTTGTTTGGTATACGATTTCCTTAATCAATGATATGATAATAATACTGTTTGTATTTTGTTATGTCAACACGGTCGTATGCTGATATATTCTCATACGATATGTATCCCTATGACCAAGATTCATCGACAGTTATTTAAGAAAGGACAAGTGCAAATTTTATTATACATTGTTATTCACATTGTTTTTGAAGAGAGGGAAAATAGAGCAAGTTGTTGATAAGACATAATTTGACTAAACGTCGACTTGAGCATTTGTTTTGCGTCAACTTGAAACATTTCATTTTGCAAAATTATAGCCTGAAATTTTACAATAAATATAAAAAGAGAAAGAAAGAATTCTAATCGTTCTCGAATGATATTTCCCCAATAAGACTCATATTAAGAAATCAATATAAATTAATAATTTTTGCACTTTGTATATTGTCGCGACAATGAAAAATTTCTAAATGAAAATTAATGTGAGAAACGTGGCATATTTTTTATCTTACGTTTTGTTTATTTATTCTATAGATAATTTTTAATCTAAAACTCATAAGCATACCATGCAGACTTTGATTCCTGTTCATAGGGTTCAAATTTATCAAGATCTGACGTTCGAGTTTGTAATGAGTTTAATGTACAAGATAGAGTGAGAATTGCACAAGTCAATTTGTGCAATTTTTCATTATCTCGTACTACTTTTATCTCTGCTAATAAAAAATATCGTAATTAGATTATATTTCTTATGTATTTCTCATGTATTAAGTTAAAACAATTATTGAACTTAATTATATGCTATGAATCACTTACTGTTTTATTTCTTGTAATGATACACATAAATATTTACATCCTTAATAATATATTTATATGTATCATATAAATTTTATATATATATATACATGACTAACGGGTTATCTACTTATCACTTTTTGTGGCTAAATTTAAATCTGTGATCTTACGTTAACAGCGATACAACGATGCGTTATAACAAAAGTCGATTATGAGAGTGATATATCGTTTTGTAAAAGACCGAAATTTATCACATAATTATAATGACATATTATCGATGATAAGTCTTAAATAAAAATGTACAATTTACATTGCATTATCGACATTCCATTTTCAACACTATTACATATTTTTATTGATATTTTATCTGTGATATTAGCTAGATATCTCACTGTTTGTTTTGATTTCAAGCATCTCAGTACTCTTAAATAAATTAAAAAAGAAAATTGAGACACTATAACGTATTAGTCAAAATATTCGTTAATATTATTAACTCCATAAAGATCAAGACTAAACCGTCTTTACGATTCTTGATTGATACAAGCTAACGGTTAAGAGATGAAAATAAGAAAAAAATGTAGAAAATATAAGAAGGACGACCAGATCGTGTAAAATTTGGGCGGACCCGATAATGAACGAAAAAGATATCGAAAAACCGTGGAATGGAGTGGACGTACGATAAGGCGCATTGTATAATATATCACCGCAGAATTTATTTTCGAGAGAATAAAGTCGATCGTGTTGCGTTCTAGGAAACGATGAATGCTATAATACAGCGGGGCATATGTACGCGATCTGATCCCTGACCTGATGATATTAAACAATGTTAGACGCATTATTGCGTAATCGACTATTGATTGATTATAGCAATAATATCTTTCGTCCGAGTGACCCTTGACATGTCGAGATCTTTTTGCTTTCAAAAAAAAAAATCTGGCATCTCTCAAATTTAATTTGGCATCTCTCTCTCCGCTCATCCGAGTTCATTAACAAAATTCTATTATATATAAGAGATTCTATATAAGAGAAATATCTATATATAAATAATACATAATACATAGATAATTATACAAAATGTATGTAATAATGTAAAGCATAATAACAACTGCATTATCGTGTTTTTTTTTTTAATAGATCTTCTTTTTATGTCAATTTATTTTTGTCATTTAATTTTTATGTTAATTTATTTTATTATTTTATTTTTCTTAACTCATTTTTTGTCAATTTATTTTTATTTCATATTTTCTTTTATATTTATTATATTATATTTTCTCTTGTTTTAATTATGTGCTTTAATCCCATTCAGTTTTAATCTCTTCTTAATGGATTTTTCTTTCTTAAACGAAATATAATTTGTCAGAAATAATTTCTGTTATTAAGTTCTTCATAATTTTTTTTTTTTAATAGGATTAGTCGACTAAATTAATAAAACGATAGATGAGATCTTTTTGCATCTATACAGGTACGATGATCCCCAAATCCGGTGGCGATTACGCGTACATCAGCGATGCCTTCGGACCTTTGCCGGCGTTCCTCTACCTCTGGGTGGCCTTGTTCGTCTTGGTGCCAACGGGGAACGCGATCACAGCACTCACTTTTGCACAATACATATTACAACCCGTATGGCCCGGATGCGAGCCACCTTACGTAGCAGTGCGACTGCTTGCTGCTGTGATCACGTGTAAGAGATGAACAACTGTCTTTTTCATTTACTTAGTTTGTAGTACAATATAGAAATATATAATCTGATAATAAAATAGGAATCGAATAACTTTTATGAAAACCTTTCAGTTGGTTATGTTTTTTTGATACAATTGATTATACTAAATTTCTGCTTTTATAATTAGTTGATTGACATCTCAGAGACTGCAGACGTTCATATTTATTGTTGTAGATATTGCGTCTGGTCTGACAAATACGTAAATGTTTGTCGGATCAGACAAAAGTATCTTGACGCAATTTATTGCATGTGCAATGAAGTGTAACGATCGCACGAAAACACGAAGCAAATATATGCATCACGATTTTTAAATAGCCCGAAAAGACATTGTACACGCTTTCATCAAATTATTTTCATACATGTGGTTGCAACTTACGAATGTAACAAACAATAATAACATATGATAATTTCATTTTTCTGTCACATTTGCAGGTCTGTTGACCGTCATTAATTGCTACAATGTCAAATGGGCAACTAGAGTACAGGATATCTTCACTGGCACCAAGATCTTTGCTCTCGTAATCATTATGGCAGCCGGTTTGTGGTGGCTCTGCATGGGTCATACGGAAAACTTTCAATATCCGATGGCTGGTACCAACACTCAGCCCGGTTACATCGCTCTGGCAATTTATTCCGGACTGTTCTCTTATTCGGGCTGGAATTATCTCAACTTTGTAACAGAGGAACTCCAAGATCCTTACAAGTAATTTTCGTGTTGGGATTAAACTTTCCGTGACGTCTTTACCATTCCTACCGCGATTTTTATAATAAAAGAGAATGATAATATCGCTCACAGATCGCATCGAACATTTGCTTATTTTTGGTAAAAATAATAACGTTGCGTTATTAATTTATATAAAATTTGATAATTATTTAATAATATTTGATTATTATTTATTTTTAGAATTTTGTGTCTTATATTTTATTAGAAATTAGTACGAGATAAATATTTGTATTTTATCGAGGCATGTTTATATCTACAAAAGCGATGACGTACGTAAAGGCTTGTGGAAACTTTCACTAATGATTGTTGTTTCTATCACTTTCACAGGAATCTTCCGAAGGCGATTTGTATATCACTGCCGCTGGTGACAGTGATTTATGTTTTCGCGAACATTGCCTACTTTGTCGTACTCACACAGGATGAAATACTCGCGTCGAATGCCGTCGCTGTTGTAAGTATGCTTTTGCAATTAATAACGATTAAAATGCAAAATTAATATTTATGTTAATAACGATAGACATTGTAAACATATGAAGTATTGATTCACGATTGGTTCGTCAAGTACTTGCGAATATTTTAATCAAAAGAGAATAATATACATTGTAATGTATAAAGATAATACATAAATTTTGAAGAGTAAATTTTAGAAAAGAAAAAAAAATATATATATATATGAATAATAAGTAAAGATAAATGTGCCTCGCATGATTTTTTGCATGTGCGTTACTGATTTTTATCGAAGCAAGACTTAAAAAATTAAGAAATTATACGGTATTACAAGAAGTGAAATCAATCTAATACAATCTATATATACATATATATATCTGGTATAGAATAAATATATCTAGTATAGAAAAAAAATTACGCATTCTCGCAATTGCTTTCCGCTATGATCAAGATACTGTTCCTTTCGCTAGTCACCTAGAATTAAATCGGAATTTCCTTTCTAGACCTTTGGCGATAAACTGCTGGGCGTTATGTCGTGGATCATGCCGTTCTTTGTGGCATGCTCGACTTTCGGAGCATTGAACGGCGCGATTTTTGCGTCGTCCAGGTTGTTCTTCGTTGGCGCCCGAAACGGACACCTCCCTACTGCCATTGCCCTCATCAATGTCCGCAACTTGACGCCGATGCCATCCCTCATTTTTCTCGTAAGTATTACTCGTAAAATGTGAAACGGAAAAAGTGAATAGAAACGAAATTTATTATACACTTTATTTTACAGAATTAATTATATAGATTAATTAATTCTCCAATAAAATTAATTAATTTCTAATTTCCAATTTTCAAGCGTTTGATTAGAATATTAGGACAGTCGAAAATAAAGCGGTTTTTTATTTATTTATTTTATATATCTTTTAATACAATTTTCTTACGAACAAAATTTGAGCAAAATAAGAAACGTCGTAAATATTTGTTCAATTTTACGATGATTAATTACAAGTCTCTCACCTTGTTGAAAGTCATATCTCAATAATGAACATATAATTAAGTAGTATTTATTGTACATATCATTTTGATCACCACGGATAATTTCTTAAAAATTATTTTTAGTACGTTATCGTCATGTAGAAGATTGTGTATATTTGTTGATTGTGTACATTCGTCTGGCGATAACGGAAATGGGATGTAACAATAATTCATAAGAATAAACGATAGACCCCTCATTGTTTGATATATGTATTATAAGTATTGAGTTGCTACGATTAGATATGATATTAGATTTATCATGAAATTTGGTTGTTCAAATTCGAATTAACCCAGTTGTACATTTATATGATATTAAATCCGAATATATTTCGACTATATTACGAAAAATTTTGTTTATATGGTTAATTTTAAAATTCGACTACAATATCCATCTCTTCGGAAATTTTTAGTAAGAATATTAAAAGAAAAGATTATATATTTTACAGCTAACTTAGATTATATTTTGTCTGAGAAAAATATTTCTAACTCAAATAAGACGATTGGACACATTTTGCGCCT
This sequence comes from Crematogaster levior, assembly GCA_901521435.1. Lineage (NCBI taxonomy): Eukaryota > Metazoa > Arthropoda > Insecta > Hymenoptera > Formicidae > Crematogaster > Crematogaster levior. The sequence goes on along the minus strand of CABEGB010000870.1, from coordinate 182,808 downwards.
ATACTCGACATCGAAGTAATCTGTGCTTTGGGTGCGATAATTCGGCTCATCCAATTGCCGGGAATAGAATTAATTGACGTATATAAATTGGGTCCCGCAAAATTACATTAAAGCGGTGTCTTGATGAAATAAACGAAGCCAGCCGGATCAGAGCGATACACGCAGCGTGCTACTATGCAACTCGACATCTTGATTTGCGGTTTGTTAATTAAACGCGATAAATTGATCCTTTCATGTCTCTCTGGCCTCGTGTCTCTTTGACGAGACGGAAGTCTGCTCGCAATCTCCATTCCTTTCTACGAACGAATTAAAAAGATTGAACCACGTTAACCGCGCTCAAAATCACGTGATGCCATTATGATTAATGCAAACTATTCATTTTTTAATAGAGATATAATTGTGTGATGTCTAATAGAAATTGTAATTAATTCCTATTGGTCACCTTTTAAATTTTCAGACTTTGAAGACAAAAGAGATTTAGATAATTTAGATCTTCGTAGATTCCACGTTTCAAAATCTATTTTACTCGATTTAAAAAAATCGATTGATTAAAAAGAATTTTATTTGTTTCTTTAAACGAAATATTAATTTTAGATTTTGTCACAAAATTATCTAGAATCAAGTGTTAAAGCGTTTTAATTGTTCGCGGTCAGTTCTAAAAGCGCCGATACGCACGCGGAGCAATTTTTCTATTCTTGTAGTCGGACTCCAATTCCGAGCGTTAAACTATAATTTCCGTTTCTAGTGCATTATCACCCTGGTACTCCTCATCATAGAGGATGTCTACGTACTAATAAATTATGTCAGCTTCGTTGAGGCTCTATTTACCACACTCTCCGTGTCTGGTCTATTGTGGTTACGTTACAAAAAGCCCGATCTCCATCGCCCAATAAAGGTAGATGATTTTGCAATTTTTCGAAATTATCTATGCGTCTTCCACTTTTTTAATTTGATGTATAAGTAAAGTCGTCATGTATTTTATCCTTTAGGTTTCCATTATTTTACCAATCATCTTCTTCATAATCTGCGCATTCTTAGTTACCTTCCCGTGCTATGTCTCGCCATGGGAAGTAGGTATAGGCATAATCATAATCCTGTCTGGAATTCCCGTGTATTGTATCTTCATCGATTGGCAAACGAAGCCCGACTGGCTCATCAATGGATCCCGTAAGTTATATGCGAGCTTTGGAAATTTGTTAAAATTACATGCTGCACATATTCGTATTCACATAATATTATTATTATTCACGTTTATGTGATACTATTATTATATTATTATATTAGTATATTTTATATACTACTTATATACCGTATATACTATATATATATTTATATTTATATTTATATGCCACTATATCTTTTGTACAGATAATTTCAACATGTTTTGTGCGAAGCTATTCATGTGCGTGCAAGAAGACAAGACAGAGTGAGTGTTCGCAGTAATTATTACGAAAAATTCCAAACAGCCGAATTTAAAAGTGCATTCCGCACGCGTCGTACTTTTTCTTAGGTAGGTGAAATATAGTTGTGAATAAATGAAACGACGACTATTATCGGACGACCGCATAATTGCATAAGTATTAACGATAATGCACGAGTGAGCAATATAGCACACTGTCGTTGATAGATTCATAATTTTTATATTTTATATATTTGCGGGAGAAATTTTTATAAATATGTATATTCGTGATTATTTATTGCTTAAGTGCCTGTACGCGTCATGCTACGGTTTATTAACATGTAAATTATAATATATTCGAGTGCCAATATATTCTTGACACTGCCTGGCGTATTCGAAATGTATTTTTCAAAGACGTATTTATAAGATAAATAGTTTTTTATTACATAATCCGTATGCGCATTTTCATTGTTGAATTACACAGGCATAATATAAAATAATAGAACTATTTATAGATGCATAATATAAAGGAATCTAATAAGATTATTAAGTAACGTTAAGAGAATCTGTATGATTTTGATGCATACAAATTTTGAGAACTTTGTCAATTATAGCATTTTATTTATCAAATTTCAATTTTCTTTAACCCGTCTGGCCAATTATATTAATTATATTAACACTTTATAACAGTTACTTGCTAAATGTCTTCAAAATGTGATGTGTCCTATACGAAGTAATGTCGTTTTTACTAATTAATTTTGACAAAGTTTTGTTCTACGACACAAAATATCTTCTAGATTAATGTAGTTTGGGCGCATGTCAACGAGACAGACATTAGTCTGAGTTTTCCATCCGTATAGTTACATGTAAAGCTGTATACACTTGAAAGACTCAAGTCAGAGGTCGAAACGTCGTGTTAATATAATTAATAAAATTGGCCAGACGTTGAAGAAAATTGAAATCTGGTTATTATTATTCGTTGGCGAAGAAAAGTTTTGAAGTCATTTTATTTATGTTTCATGTTTATGAGAATATTATGAGACATAGTAGTTTATAATAGTTATGAAACTATCATTATGATATAGTTATATATGATATAGTTATCAAACTCGTTACGTATCTAATCATTAAAATTTGAATTCAGTGAAATTATACTAATTTTCCGAATTGTATATAAAATGGAATATTGTAAGATTTATATAGATTTATATATTATAAATATAGTTTTGAGTAAAAATTTACAAGGGATATATAAAAGATTTTGCTTTGATTATTAATTGTACGTATAACATTATGTAATTTTGATAATCAATTAGTTCAAATTTTTTTCCCCAATGAAAAAAAGAGAAAAAATTCTAAGAAAGTGGATCTTCTTTTGCTTTCAATTAAGGAATATATGTAGATCTTTCGTTTTAAATGAAGTAATTATGTACAATGTGTTGATTAATCAGTATACATACGGTTCATCGATCCTGAAGATTAAATATCATGGATGAAAAGATATTTCTTAAAGCGTTTAAAAAAAGATGAAATGTTTATACAGTTATCTAAATAATTCCATCGTTTTTTTAAACGAATTTCACGCTTTCAAATATAAACTGTGAATAAATTAAGTAATAATTGCTTAAATTTGTGTTATAATCTGATAAACTGCTCAAGTATCGATAGGGGGTCGTGAAACAAATTGTATTCGAGAATGACTGATCATGCTTTACATATGCAAGCAAATAGATTACATATTGTGTGAAACAGAATATCTTGTACAAAATGCGTAATAATTAAGTTGTATTAATAGCAAATCATGAATAAGAACAGATACCGTATGTATAATTTTAAAAGAATTTATACAAACAAATAACAAATCTTTGAATAGCAACTTTATTCCAACAGATTTGATAAAATGGCATTGTAAATCGCTTTATAATTTGGAATTAGTTTATAAGCTTTAATAGAAAGAAGAAAGATTAACACTCTTTCATACTGTACATTTTTATTCGTCATGCTTAAACGTCTAAACGTAGAATGTGATGTGTGGCGGAAAAAAGATACAGTGTGTATATACCTGCTGTCAAACTACTGATACTACGGCAAATAGGCCAAGAGTACTGTTAATATGCGCCGAAATAAGACTAATAACGGTTTCTCATGTATTTGTAAATATTTTATTTATATTTAATCTTTCTCATCTTTACTTTTGAAAATCTTGTACAGATATTCTTCTCAACATATTAAAAAGTCAATTATTTGAATAGTTAATTGGGTCTCTTATTAATCTAGATACATTTCGTGATACGTTTATTCATGATGAGCTGTAGCATCTGTAGTCGCGCGAACCTTCGCGGTATAAATGTTAATCTGAAGTTTTGTGAAGTTTTGCAAAGAGACGTGTTAATACTTTGAACTTGTATTTATTTGGCACATACAAGTATATGTCCAACTTAACGACTGTATGTACAAACACTTCTGCAAATAGTCAATGTCGAGAAACATAGAAAATCGTTTATACATGATAGATAGTATATATGTTGGGCCTTAAAAAAAGGAATAAACTATCGTAGAAGCTCATAATCAAGACTTCCGTTCCACGGAAGAATTTGGACACAAATATCTTTTCTTTTAAGATATTAACATATTAAGATATTAACAAATTAAACTTTACAAAGCGAAAAACAAGCCATTTAAGTCATAATAACAAGTTATATTTTCGTTGTTCATATTTACATGTTCCATCTTCGATTATTTAACAGTAACAGTTTGGTACATATTATTGAGCAATTTCTTTTCTTCATTCCTTTATTGAAGTAGTGAAATAAAATACTTTGTTATGAGCTTCCGATATTCAATGGGAAAATCTTGCAAACTTTTGCCGAAAAACATGAATAAGAATAACATTGCAACGATTCCATTATCTTAAGAATTAATTTGGCATAATGATATAGATGCAAGAACTTATATGAAAACTTCGAGATCTTTAAGAAATGCTCTTTTGAGTGCGGTGGGTTTTCTCAAAAATCACGTCTTTGACATGACCAAAGTTAATACTTTTATATTCGGTCACACAAAAGAGACAAGTAATTAAGTGAAAAATGGGATATTTCTATAAAGATCTTGAAATTCTTTTATAGATTCTTACACATTTTTATTACAAAAATTAAAAAATTATTAAAAAAACTTCCACACGTGCTTTGTTTATCTAACAAGCTCGATGCTCTTCTTGACTACAACTGCTTGTGCATTTTCTTCTTGCTACAATTAGGCAACAAAATTACACTTTAGTTTTTGTAACGCAATAAAGAAATCATTGCCAGCGTTTTCCGGGAAAATCGGAAAAAATTACGTCGGTTCGGGTGCTTCTTCTTAAGCGCTAAGCTTAAGAAACGCAGATTTCTTCCGGTTTTCTATAGTGAAATATTCTGCAGTCAACCTTCGGCAAGCGGCGGCGTCACCCAACCGTACTTCTCATGCGTCCTCACCAGGTTCTTGAATGTCTCCTCGGCCAATTGCCGATTGTATTCCTTGTTCGGCTTTGCCACTCTCGCCACTTGTGCCTGTCAAAATTAAAACTCATAAATATCGAGAAATCGGTAAGTATCATATAAATACATTAATGATCAATTTTATTTAATTTGATATTTTCTTTAACATCACAGACGATAAAACTGAATTTCTTAAAATTAAAAGAAGATGGATTAACATTCGTTAATCCTATGGATTAACATTCTCTATGTATGATTAACACTGTGTGATTGAAGAAAATTTTTACAGATCAAAACATTGCTCACCTGTCCCTTTACAACACTAGCCGCAAATTGCATAATCATCGATTCGACGCTATAGGCGCAGCACCATCCTCTCGGTGTGAGAAGCTCCATGCAGATAGCACCGCCATGCATCACGAAGCCCTGATCAATCCTCGGTGAGATTACCCTCATAAAGGGTGGTGCAAACGGGAACTCCTTTGGAAAAATCACGTGCAACAATATGTGAGGTATCTTCAGCTCGCGCATATCGGCCGCCAGCTTGCTGTCCGGATCGATCTTATGCAATCGAACAAACCATTCGAAAACATTGTCATTGACGAGCTCCACGGTGAAGGCAGAGTCACCATGCTGTGCTCTTTGGATCCTGTTAAACTCCTTCATTAGTCGACGCAAACCGATGTCCTTGTCACAGATGGCTTTGCATTCATTGCTATCCTGTACGAGTAAAGCCTGATTTGAAATTCTCAGGCTATGTCAAGATATCCAAAGTAACTACAGAACTATAGATAAAGAAGTTACTCTATCGTGCTTGTCCATTAAAGAAAAAGGGATTTAGATCTTCTTGTGATTTTTTTTTCTAACGGAACCAATCGAGAACTCCATGCACCTTTGTGGGCTTCTTTGCTTTGAAGAAACAACTGCGATCGGCATGAGTGGAATCTGGATTTTCCAGTATTGGTCCATCCATTGGAGTGACGGCATCTGGACGGTGATGGCGATTTAGAAGTCTTCTCGATGGTGAATTGGTCGAGCTACTGGCTCCCTCCGGTTCGGTTATCTTATCGGAAGACCGAAAGAGCTTCCGAATAGCAGCCACCACTTTCTCCTTGGATTTCGTGGACATAATGAAAGTATTGTGTCGCTACTTTACGGGTTTCGCTAATCTGCGTTCAAAATATATTTATTTGTGAGAGACATTTCAAAACTATGTCATGCATAAAAAATTATAATGATTTAGTGATTGATTTACTCTTGACAAAAAAAGAATTAAAAGAATTTGCATACTGCAAAGGAAAGAAATTGAAGCATTTGCAGAAAAAATGATCAAGAAAGTGTTGGATCATAATGGGAAATCAATATAAATAAAAAATTGGTAGATTTAGTTTCATGAAAAAACAATTGTTTTTATTAGTGAGATATACAATAATTCATTCATAAAGAATAATTTTTCCTCAATTCGATATTAATTATCAACTCTGGATTTTATTCCAATTTTTCAAATCAAATATTTAGATTTAAACATAGCATATAAGCATCACATACAAAACATCCATACAATACATTACATTTTCAGTAACAATACATTTTCACAAAGTGACATTTCTAAAATTTAAATATCTTATATTGATAACAATTAAAAATCCCACCGGATTTTTAATTTTTCGAAGTAAAAAGGTGTTTTGGAAACATTTTTATAAGATATCTTTGATTTTGTTTGTGGGGTTTTACATTGCTCTGGCATTGATTTCTCAGCAATTGATTGAGAAATTTCTATCCATCGTGTCAACGATGGTTATTATCGATCATCGAGTCTCCTGCTCGTCTCAGTCTTCCTTAAGTTATCAAATTATCTATTTCTACAAGAAAATCCGCCGACAATGTCAGAATTCGTTTGAAGTCATGCGAGGGTGGAGTGTCGGAGCCTCTCTTACAAAATGTTTGGCTACTCAGAACGAGTCAAATACTACTGATTCACGTGTAAGCTAACGTCAGACTCACCCATTCTATCATCGGTCCTGTATCGCTTACGGCTGACAGATTGTCAGCATGCGGCTATTGTGTACTACGTAGGTACACGCGAGAACGGTGAAGATGCGACCGTCGAACATGGCGCAGTCTCCACCCTCGTTGAACCACCAATCGACGTCAGCCACGAGAAAATGAGCGAAGGGATAGACGCCGACGTCAATGACGATACCGGCGCTACCGTCGTGAATGGCATAGTCAGCTCCCCTTTATCGATCCAATTGCATGACCGATAGCGCGGCTGATAGCACGGGCCGCGCAAACGGCACATGTTTTTTTCCATTGACCGGTTCCTGATAAAAGTTTATCAGAATTTAAGAATATTTATATTTTTTGATTGTTTACATTATAATCATTTTTATGTTAAAGAACTTTGAGATCAAATTAGTTTCAATAAATCATGACTGGATACTTCAAATTTTTAGCAAAAAAATATCTGCAAATTCATCAAAGAATACATAATTACAAATGATTTCAATAGGAACGAAACAGTCTAGTAGAAACAAAAAATCTATTTGTGCGCGCAAGATGTAGGATTTATTTACCGGATAAATTTATTCTCCGTTTATTTTTATGTATTCTCCCACGGTCTTACAATATACGTGTTCAGGTATCTATTTGTGAATAGAAACACTAGGGTATGCTTAGCCACATATGCGAACACGAGAAGGCACGATAGATATTGGACCCATGCCCATTTCAATTCCTCCCACACGCTCGGCTGATAGTAAATAAAATTCTCTGCGTAGAACAATTCGCCGATGACGACTGTTGCTTCGTCGCTAGAAAATCCCGTTCTCCACGTTACACGCTCATTCGTGATTCTGGCAGAAACTAAGACAAATATGCTGTCAATAATCCCTCCACGTGTGACAAATCGTATTTCAAAAAATATGGATATACTTACACTTCCGGTTATAATTGTGCAACAGCAGTTCGGGTAGAGAATAATCAGACAGCTCTATGCTATGGTTGTATATTTCGTAGAGACCCTCCCTGCGCAAAAGTCCCTTCTGTCGTAGCTCTAGATCGCCAAAGAATCGTATCTCTTGAGCCTCCTGGCTTAATATCTGATCAAACACACCGATAGATTCTATCGTCGCTTGGATGAGGTGCTAAAAAATAATAAAAAATTCGTTAAACGCGAGAAGTAAATTTACGAACGGCGTGAATCTACCTTTAATTGGAAATTGAAGAATAGCAAGAGTCGTAGAGATTTCACTGGTTTATCTGTATAAAAATAAGCTTCAAATCTTAGCGAATCCTTTTGTCCGTCGTGGTTTAAATCGGTCTCTTGTACCTGAATAAAAAATATAAATATAGAAATAATAGTTAAATAATAGTAATAATAAATAATAAATAAGTATAATAATTAATAAATTATTATTAAATTCATAATAATTAATAAATAAGTATAAATAACTGCTGTTTTAATGATGAAAATTATATAATGTTGCATACAATCTTTGCGTTAAAAACAGAAGGAAAGTTTTGTGTCTAATTAAATATAAGATGTGACCAAAGGCCAGAATACTGACATAAGTATTTGCGAAAAGTCAAAATTCACTTTCTGCACCGTTAATATATCCTAATTTAATAACAACCTTGATTAGTGTACAATGATCTTTGATATCGTTTTCCTTGTATGTCGTGAAAGTGGAACATACAATGGGTTCTTCAAAAGAGTCAACTTCTGCAAGTAACAGATATTTGTATATGAAATGCACATCAGGTGTTTCAGCGTGCATCCGATTTTTCATCCAGATACCTAAAATTAAAAAATATTAAATATATCATATTAAATAATTATAAATTAATTGTAAATACATATATCTAAAGTCTTACCTCCCGCATTGTAAATTATAAAAAGTGGCGTGATCAAGGATAACACAATAAACAGGAAGACAACAATCGAGGCACAAGAATATATTCTACTCTTGTATTTGTAAGTGACAGAACTTGAAAATATCTCGATCGCTGCCATTGTAATGTCACATTCGTTGCCGCAGCAACGTCCACAGGTGTGAAAGCGTATAGACGCAGGTGGCTGCCGTTCTCATCTGTGTGTTTTCCCTTCCATAGGCTTGGGGAAAAAAAGTATTCCGATGTCAAAATAAAATATTCTTTGTGTTTTTAGATTGTTTTTAAATTGATTGCTTTTACTTTGAGAGAATATATGTCCCGCTGCGTTTTTATAATAAAACAAATACTAACTATACTATATTTCTAACAAGTAAATAAATCACTTAATTAATACTATATTTCTAACAAGTAAATAAATCACTTTTCCTTCAGAAAAAATGAATTAATTCTATTAATTTTCTATTAGTTCATTTTTTCCTATAATTTTCAACGCTAAAGTATTCACATATCTTTTCTGAAAGTGAAGTTTTGAGTCGAACCTCGGAAACACCATGCTCGAGAGTCGCGTTTGCACGCTGACGCCTAATGGTGATTCGCCATCTGACTGCTGTCTTCGATTCTAAGTCGCGATCTTTCACATCCTCCGTTGGCTCTGAAGACTTATCCTCATAAGATTCTTTGATGCGTGACAATGATTTGCCATCCACTCCGAGATCTTCAGTGACGCCCTTAGGTTTTGAGAGATTGAAGGAACCTCTTCGTACTCGAAACGGTGACACTATGTATTTTCGGTTCCATCCAAGAACAAATTTATCCCGCTCTTTTCTTGAGGACGCACTTTCTTGTGTTGTCTCATCTCTCTCCGAGCGTAACTTTCTTTCATTTTCAAATTCATGACGAGTAGCATCATCCTGAGTGGTCACGGAGGATGTTGTCTGGGAGGAAACATTGGTTCTTGTACTGGACGTTGCCTCAGAGATGTCCGTGAACGACCGTCTGTTCCGTGAAAAATTTGGAGGATCTTCAAGCAGACATTTATATTTCTTCAAGTCCGGTTTCGGAGTGTTGAATCTACTCTGGATTCCCTCTTGCCAGATTGGAGACTTTGTTCGATAATCCAGTCTAAAAACAAAATTAAAACTCAGGAAAGTAATATTAAAGCTAAACTAATTTAATCAATATATATTTTTTAACCATTAAAACTAAATAATAATTAGAATTCATTTTTGCATCTAAACTTTCCAATCTTATTTTGATAAAACATTTTATCAAAACTCAAGGTGTCTCAAGTAAGTATAATTATTTATTTTTTAATCATCAAAACTAAATAATAATTAGAACTCACTTTTGCATAATTTAATAGTCTAAACTATTTCTCTCTTTCTCCAATTTTATTTTAATATAAATTTTTCTTTTAAATTGGATCACAAACAAGCTGAATAAATAATTCTTTTATTATTAAAAAAAAAAAAAAAAAAACAAATAGACCCGAAAATTAAGATATTATTATACATATTATATTAAGAATTAAGTTCGAGCCAAACATCACCAGTTATATCAGCACCAGGACTGCGTACAAAACATCCTGCAGAGCAGGATAATAATTCCAAAGATTAAATGGATAGATAAATCACGCAAAAAAATATTCATTGCCAATATATAAATCCATCGATCGATTTCTACAAACCTATCTCGCGAACGACCTTGCCTTCCGCCGACAGAGTCTCGACTCTCTTCAGCTACGAAGCGTAGGCCGTTCGCCGCGGTTCTACCCATCCTGAGGCTCCTGGGTCCCGTCGACGCTTCTCGCGTCGCGTTCGCGGCACTGCCGGCTCCGCCGAATGCAGATGAGGGTGCCAATCGTGAGGCGTTATCGAGATCGGCCGGGATCGCGAAGAGCGCGAGCGGCACGCGTTTTATGACGAGCTTCTCGACGACGTAGTCGCATTCGTCGGAATCGTACTCGACAGTCCTTTCTGCACGTGACTCACGTCCGAGACAGCAGAACAGCGCCTTCAACCGTCTCGCCATTCCGTTCGCTCTGCGAGTTTTCCGTTCCTCCGTTTCCTCGTCGTCGACAGACGTGGAGCCCGCGGAATCGTCGGACATTTTCAAATCCTTTGAAACACGCGCGCATGCGCGCGCGCTTCCTCGCCAAGTTCACTCGAGACGCGGACGTCGGAGAGTTCGAGAGATGTGCGACTCGAACTTGCGATTCGTCTCTATTTTATTTAACGATCGCATCTTCTGCTTTTTTTTTTACTGGGTGTTCACACGAGGATAACAATTAACGGTGCTTTCCATCTAGCGATACAAGTCGACAAAAGTGTCATTCTATCTTTGTTATTTATGAATGTTAAAAAAAGATAGAATGATGCTTGTGTCGACTTGTGTCGCTAGATGGAAAGCACCGAACATTGCTCTGTTGTTCATGTTTTTTATCCTCGTCGAACAAATAGGAGCGACGCGGACAAATAGGAGCGACGCGGCGACACGGAGACTCGGCCAATGAGATTCTCAGGAGCGCAATTCTGTACTTGTCTACCGACGACTGTCGAGGTTTGTTCGCGTCGCTTGCTCCAACATGCTCCTACTCGCTCCAATACGCTCCAAACTATAGTATTACGTTACGTATACTATAGATTGGAGCGTATTGGAGTGAGTAGGAGCATATTGGGGTATTGCGACGCGAACAAACCCACTGTGTCGGTAGCGCTTCCTACCGACGTTTGTCGGTCAGAGCTATTCTCGACAACTCCTCACCGATGCGTGTCGGTTAAAATTAACGACAAGTGTCGGTCGTAACCGACAATCCTACCGAGGGGTCCCTTACCCATCGGTAGCGCTTGACCGACACACACGGACGAGGATTATTGTGGTTTGTACGATTGTGCTAGTTGAACTCGCGACTCCACGACTTGTTTGAGTTTGTTGATACTACCATAGACCGCGATCAACTGTGATTCCATAAAATTTGTTTAATTTTAATTGCTTTGTTTGATTAATTTACTGCATTGTGTTTTAATTAAAATACAATTTTAAGAGCGTGCTGTAAGCTGTAATCCAAAAGTCTCTAAGTAAGTGAAAAATTAAATTTATTAATTCTCATAAGATTTCTAGGTTAGCAAGTGATATTGAAATCGTAGCCGTAATCGTAATCGTTATCGTTATCGTAATCGCAATCGTAATAGAAGTCGTCTTGGCAATACAGCTCAATCCGTTCTGCGCAACGTGACGTATTCATTCGACTCGCGCGTGTCCACGCGCGCATGCTCCCTTTCCCCTTCTCCAAGTCTCTCGGCGAGGTGTACGTGCGCCAAGGCCCGTGGCGCGCTGTTCGAAAACACCATTGTTTATATTATTTCAAAATCGCGGACTTTCTCCTGGACTCGATACACGATTGGTGGAATTACGATGTGTCCTCACTTTTGTTCGTGACTGTATCTCGACCATTTGTGACGTCAACCAACGACCGAAATCCGTCGGTTGCACCGACCATTGTCGGTAGCGCCTGTGTCGAGAATAGGTTCGCATCGTTCCGTCGGTCGTGCAACCGACGATCGTCGATAACGACCGACACCGACAGTTGTCGGTAGACAAGTACAGAATTGCGTTCCTGATGAATTCCGGATGAATTCCGTGCGAACGTATCGGGCATCCGATTGGTTGGAACGTTGAGCTTCCGTCTGATACCACGGACTTGTCCCTTTTAGTTGAATTTTCTTACTAGCCCTTTTCATTTTTTTCCCTCTTTGCAGCTAATCGTATTCCAATATGATGTATTTAAGCAATATGACGCAGCTGCGAGGAAACAAGAAGCAGATCGGCTGTGATTTTTAATCGCAGCTATCTTGCCTCGAGTTGTTCAAGCTGAACGATGCGTCGGTCCATGCGAGTCGTCGCGATTCGGCCTAGTGTTCCGATTAGGGATTTCATCTATGCGCATGCGCGGCAATAAAGTGTCTTATATTAGTAAAAAAGGGCACCATTATCCTGCTATATAAAAATAATAAGAAAGTTGATAAAAATATATGTATAAAAACATGTTATATGATTATAACATATATATAATTATATATATATATATATATAATTATTTTATACATATTAATTATTTCAATTTAATAAAATCAAACAAAGTCTTTCTCTCGATCTTTTTACAGCTCCTTTTTGTACATAACCATCCATTATATAATTTATAATAAATAATAAACATCTTATATTGATCCTCTTATTGATCCTTATAACCTTCTCCTGTCGTAACATCCCGCCAGAACTATATATTATGGGTCTGTTCTTTTCAGCTGCACTGCTGAACTAGTGCAATAAGTTAGAGTGAAAAAATATATATATGGGTCTGTTCTTTTCAGCTGCACTGCTGAACTAGTGCAATAAGTTAGAATGAGACATATATATATTTTTTCACTCTAACTTATTGCACTAGTTCAGCAGTGCAGCTGAAAAAAACAGACCCCTTGTCTCATTCTAACTTATTGCACTAGTTCAGCAGTGCAGCTGAAAAGAACAGACCCTATATCTGCTTGTACGTTACTGTAATCGCACAGTTGCGCATGCGCGGAGCTATACATGCGCGCGCACAGAATTCCTAATCGGAACACTGATTCGGTCATCGTCACGGTTCGGCTGCTCTCGGATTCTCTCGATCCGTTCCGATCTTCGTGATCTCCGGCCGCGAGGTTGCGGCATGTATTGTGCCATCGGCGTCTTTAGCGATTGTTGACGTATTAATTTCGACCCGGATCGACGCAGCGCCACGCACGGTTCAACGAGCGAGGGAGAGACTTCTTCGAGCCTAGGTGAGAGGTGCGTTCCCAACCTGATGCTGACTCTTCCTCATCTGGTCGAGGTGGATAGAAATGGCTGCAGAACGACGCCCGAAATTGTCGCGTGTTTGACGTGTTTGTCCATGAGGCAAACCCCCGTCGAATTGGAGGTGTCGAGAAACAGGCTCGGGACTTGTAACACTCACTTAAGCGAGATCACGTCTGAATACGGCTCCGTTTACGAACCTGTCTCGTCCTGCAATTCTTCCATTCCCATTCGCGTTAAATATTGAGGCAAAGAGATAACAGGAAGATAAATCTCGCATTTTTGTTCGAACGAACGACGTCGTAGCGATTCACACGCGTGAATCTTCGATTCGTCCTAGTCCCATCTGTTAGTCGCAATATCCAATAGATACACATTCTACACATTTATTTTAAGCTATTATTAACCTTTAGTTTTTTTAGTTTATCTTAGTATTTGTTAATTTGTTCTTTATATTTTTTTTTGTATACTTTGTGCTTGGTCTATTAGGCTAACAAGAGAAAAATTGTTTCAAGAAGCAAAGGAAAATAATGGGAAAACTGATATATCTGTGAGGTACATTACAATCGTTTATGGATGAAAAATAGTACGACTAACAGAGAGGATTAAGTATAGTTATATTGTGAAGTTGGTTTTACAAATAGTGAAATTTTTCTCCTAACAAATCTTTAGATACTTGTTGACGTATAACATGTAACATGTATATTTATGTGATACAGGATTTGAAGTGAGCAATGGAATCTGAATCCAGGCGCAAGGGTCCTAGGAGCCCCAGCGCCGATTCTGATGATTCTTCGCATGCTAGAAGGAGAAGGAAGTATGATCGATCGCCATCTCCAAGACGGAATCGATACCGCAGGTCTCGCTCTAGAGACAGAAGATCTCGTTCGAGTTCCAGAGATAGAAGAAGAAAGGACTCTGGCAGATCTCAAGATTGGAAGCAACAAGCTCCGTTATCCCAAACCCCGAGTTCTGTACCTAATCCGGGCAATACTACTGGTTATGTTTCAGCAGTACATAATCAATACCAGGTATAAATAGCTTCGTAAACTTTATAAGCTTTATGAATAAGATAGAAAATTATTTATATGTGTCTTATTAATTATGTTGATTTTTTTATATTTATAAATTTTTATAGATTATTTACATATATTTTGGATATTGTTTTATGCTTCATTTGTGTAGGCACCTCCACCGAACACGAGTCAGCCGCCACCACCTATTTCTGCCTACAACCAGGGATATAACAATTACGGTTACAACTATGGTCCAGGCTATGACTACAGTTATCAACAACCTGCTGGTTATCGAAGTGTAAGTTGTATTTGGAAAAAAATCAATATATTCTTTCTTTTTCTTCGAAAAAAGGTTGATTGACTTTGGTGTCGAAATGTGAATGTTGAAAAATAATACATATTTTAATCTAATACTAGAACATACACTCATGATCTCTTAAAATTATTACGCACTCTTGCAAAACATTTTTAGAAATAATTGTACTATGTTACCGATTATGATTTGTATTCGGTGACATATTTGTTTCCGCTCTCTTTGAGCGTTGTAATTATATACCTCTCTATCGCAATATTGTGAATCTCTCAGTAAGTATAATATTCGCGTTATGTATTTTACTGGCACTGATATTGGAAACCCATAATATTGACTACACCGTTACATCGTCAAGACTTCCATGTATTAGCCAAAGTCCTCATTTGAGTATCGTCCGATAAAGGTAAGGGTCGATAAGAATGTCATTGAACGGCTTGAGATTGATTGGATGTATTAATTCTGTTAGGATTATCCACCGCCCAACTGGCAAGGAAATCAAGTGTCATATAACAACCAGCAAGCACCACCACCTCCTTCGTTGACACCACAACAAGAATCGTCGAGGCCGATTGACAGCAACTCTTCTGGTTTAGTGACATCTTTAACAAGACCGGAGGATGTCAAAAAAGAAGGTAAGCAATTTTCTTTTTACTTACAATACATTCAAATTAACATTAATATTTATTTAATTAACACAGGTTTCTATTTAATATTTAATGATATAAGAGTCTCAGTATCTCTTTACAGTATATCTTTATCAAATTCTTGAAATTGAACATTTAACAGCAATCGCAGCTGAGGTAAAACAGCAGAAAGCGACATTGGCCAAACAACGAGAGGAATATGTTAAGAAATCTGCCACGTTGCAACGCGAACTGGAAATTCTGCGTCAGCAATGTGACGAGATAGGCAAGGAGGGTGGTCGCGAAAATAATCGAATTTTAAAGGAAAATCAAAAATTGCAGGTAATTAACATATGGTTTTATCGGTATGTTTTTCCATGGTTAATTATCTGAATTTAATGCGTTTGCAGATTGAAATACAAAATAAAATGAAGTCTATTCACAATGTCATCGATATGCTCACTGGTATTATTGGTGACAAAGTTACCGTGGATGATCTGAAGAGCAAGTTTAAGCTAGAGTTGAGTAAACGCTCGAGAAGTCCAAAGGAAGACTTCCCGAAAGGGAAGTCTCTTTCGCCTGGTAGATCGTCGGCTTCCGATTCAGATAAGGAATCCAAAGCAGAAAGAGATGTTAGGGAGAGAAGATCATCAGAGGATAAGCCAATGTACAATTTCGTTCACTACGACCCTGAAATGCATTGGTGTAAAGTCTGCGATATCTTTCCTAAAACAGCAAAGGAATATTTAAATCATCTACATAGCAATGAACACAAAGAAGCTTGTTTAGTAAGTAATATTTTTGAATAATATCGTCATAAAGCATCTGAAGAAATGGCTGAAATAATCAAAATGTTAGAGAAAATAGATCTAGAGATTCTTGTGCAAATAATTGTTAGTTACTATAAAAAAACAGGTAGACGAAAAAATATACACATTTATTGTTTTGTGATTTAAAAAATGGATTTATAATTAAGACTATATATGTATTTGTAGTTCAAACTATATATTTGTAACTGGATGATATATTGCACAGTAACAATCACAACAAGCAGGTACTTGGTACATAATGTAATTTTTGATGTACCATATATCAATACTTAAAGAAAAAAAGTACCGAGTTTCTTGCGCCTGATATAAAATCCGTTTTTACTAATATTCTATTTTATATGATAGGATCGCAAGATTGTTGATATGCCATGGCATGAGCAAAATGGCGAAGGAACAGAAAAAGAAGTACCCTATTATCATGGACTACCGACGAAAAGAACACCTATTAAAGGTAAGATCAATTACAATGGGCAATTACTAATAGAATATAATTCCGTAGCTTGTGCACAGATAACTGTGGTGTTCGGTATGTATTGAAGAGCTCAACAATCATGAGTTGCTTGAAAATTTGTTTATCTCAAATAAATTAGAACATTTGTGTACTTTCGAACGTGATGTCGAAAATGTTAAAACCAGTAATTCTAATTCGTACCATAATTTGTATAATAATCGAAAGCATATGACAAATATTGCATAAATCAAGACGATCTTGACGATTACAAATTTTCTAGCAATATCGCAAACACCACAGCGATGCATTGGATTTTATCTGGATTCAAGAAGCGCACTTTCCGAGCCGACTTTCTGGCAATATCACTTTATCGTGATCACATGTCTATTTTCATTTCCCACAACACATTTTACATAATTTAGGGTGATTAGCTATCTTCTGGACTAGATCTATTAAGATCTCATCGTGGAGTGCATTACTCAGCAGAAAGTACTGACACATAAGATAATATAAAGCATTTTGTGTTGTTGCTTATAACTGAGATATACATATATACACGTATGTGTAAGTTTAGTGAAGTTACGCGAAGAAAGTTACAGCTATGATTTATATTGAAAATGTGTATTATTATCTTTTTAATATTATTAATTTATTTTAAAAAAAACATTGTATTAACTGTTTGTAAAATATACTGCAAATGCTCATTCATATAAATTTGATACATAATTGTCATGTTACAAGTCATATATCCAGTGAGAAAGCTTTAAATTTTGAGACTAATAAGCAGTTGCAATATGTTCATATAAAAATATAATGTATTTTTAATTTATCTGTATATATATTTCTGTATATATTTATTTGTATATATATGTATATATATATATGTATGCATTATTATTTGTATTGTGTATGGATAACATTTCTGAGAAATAAAATTGATTCTTTTCTTTCCTTCCTTTCTGTTTTTCTACAGATCATCGTGGGAATATACAAGGAAACTTAATCTAATCGGCCATTTATATCAAACATCTTTTAATGTATTATTTTTGTTTTCAGTGACATGAATGTGTCGTGGCAGAATATAAGGTCATTCTCTATGAACTTATAATGCTTACCCGTTTCGAAGCTTAAATAATGCTAACTGCAGGATTGTTTGATTATAGGGCTACAGTTCTTTAGTGCAGCAACGGCCTGGTATTGTAAACTTTGCGACTCTTGGATAGGGGATCTTCATTGTGCTAGTCTGCATCTAAAGTCCAAACGTCATTCCGAAAACTTTTCCGTAAGTAATTTTTTTATAGTTAACGCTTGATAACAAGATTAGAGTAAAATATTTATCTTGCAAAATAAAATTGAAAACATTACAATTTTTAATTATTTTTTAAGTAATTTTTATTAATCAAAATTATTTAAAGCAATGATTTAAAATGAATCTAGTAAAAAATAATTTTTGCACAATTTCTTTTTTTGCACAAATTTCAAATATGCTGGATGGAAATAATTTAATTAAATAATGTGTTCAGCGTTTCGTGGAGCAAAATCCGCATTGGGAAACTGACTGGATGGCCGATAGAGAAAAGGCGTTCTCCGAGGAAAAACACAAACAGATACAATTGGAGTTGCAAAAACAGAAGGATGACGATCTTCCGATAAAATCGAAGAAATCGAAGAAGAATAAAAAGAAATCGAAGAAAGCCAAAAAACGCAGAAATAGAAGCAGTGCTAGCGATACGTCGAGTGAATCGGAGGATTCTGGTACGGAATCCGATCAGGATACCACCAAGAGTATACGTGTGGCAATGCGAAATAAGATAAAAGCGTCCACGCAAGCGATTCTGAATGAAGAGATAGATTATCAGCGTATAAAATTGAAAGGACATAACTGGTCAAAAGCACCACAGATGAACCAATCGCCGCTGCCCGAACAACATCCATCGGAGACGGATGACAGACAACTCCTAAATTCGATCAGGGATAAATTGAAAGCCAAACAAGAGGAAGAGATGAAAAGTCGCAAGGTGAATCAAGACAAGATGGAAGAGGAGGAAGAGGACTTACAGCAAGATACCTATTCAAAGAAATCAGAGGATTTGGAAGCTTGGGGCCCGAAGGAACCACCTAAGCCCTTCTGGATAAAGAAGGAAGAGGAGAAGCAGTCACAGCCAATCACGACGAATAAACCGATAGAGTTACCGAAACCGGAAGAAATGCCGAAACCGCATATGGGATTCTGGACTAAGCAGCAAGTAAACATGACAGTGAAGCCGCCCGAAAGTAAATCAGTGGAGAAAGAGGAGGAAAGGGATCGCGATAGAGATCGTTATAAAGATGATCGTGATCGCAAGTACAGCAGATACGAAAGAAGAAGCCGGCGTGATAGAGATCGGGATAGGGACAGAGACAGGGATAGGGATCGTGATTACTATGACGATCGTCGAAAGAGGGATAGGGATAGAGACAGCAACGATTCTCCAAGGCGCGATAGAAATTGGCGCGATGGCAGCCCCAAGAGAGGCTATGACAAATATAGCAAAGATAGGCGGGGTGATAATGACAATTCATCGAATGACGAGGCCAAATTCGACAAGAAGTCAGGTGAATCGAAATCAAAGAAAGGTACCGCCCCGAGTAAGAAATCCGCGCCACAAGTAGCGGCCAAGGGCAAGTTACCGTTCATTGGCAGGTTGCCTCTGTTCAAGAAGAAGACCGAAGAGCCAAAGTTACCAGAAAAGGACATTGCTCCACTGCCTTACCAGCAAAGCAAGTTTGAGGATACGCCGAAGGTACCTAATGAGATCATCAATCCACCCGGTGTTGTGCATATCACTAAATTAGCTACTCCGCTAAACTTGAATAATAACAGCAGTACTGTGACTCCACTAGCAAATAAAACTAACAATCAGCCTATGAAAATTCTAGTGGCACCACCACCACCCGTATTAAACGAGAGCAAACCGACCCAGCAAGTCGTAGATATGGAGATAGACGATCAGTCCGAAGAAACAGTCATAGAAGAGCCGATAGTGGAACAACAACAAAAACCGCAGCAGCAAACTTCGAACGTATCGAAATTACCACTACCCCCACATCCACCACCACCGCTGAATAGACCACCGCCCAGTTTTACTCCAAGCCAGCAACAGCAACCTGCAGTGCAGAGTAGACCACCAGTGCAAAGTACACTATCTACGCCGCATTTTACGCCAAATAGACCACCCCCGCCGTTTATATCGAATCCACCACCATTCGTTCAGACACCACCAAGATTCCCGCCTCGTCCAGCTGTGCCACCTGCTCCTTTCATAACGCCACCACCGATACCGATACCGAATACGAACTTTGTACAAAATCATCAGAATCCGCCGCCACCGCCGATACCGACAGTAGTAGAATCGGCTACTACGGTGCCACCGCATTCCGACGTGGCCGATATACCGGAACCATCGGAGAAGCGTCCGGCAGATCCGAGCATTCCATTGCCGGATGATCTACAAGAGGCTCTCAATATAATCTTTCCTAAGGAAGAAACAGCAGAGACCAAACAGCAACAACAACAACAGAACCAACAGGAGTCTAACATCATGTACTCTTCGATGTATAGTATGTTAGGCTGCGTGGGATACGGTCCCGAATATATGGATCAACCACCACCCGAGATTATGCAAGAGGCAGAAGCGGACACACAACCTGGACCTGATGATCTTCGCATGTTGGGCATCGATGAAGGAGATACGATTTTGTAAATCACTCTCGTGATTTACAAGTTTATATTGATGTATGACATTAATGATTCACATGTTGGGCAAATTCTTATACACGATAGAAAAGATTGATGTTATTGATTTTACGCGATAATCTGATAACTATTTTATCTGTTTCTCACATATTTGAAATCAAACGTGATAAAAAGAAGGAAAAGAAGCAATTACAACCGATGAAATATTATGAATATCAAGCCAATGAATTGTGAATAAATTTGGCACCAATTTAAGCAATGTGTACGATCTGTAAAGATTACTTAACAGTATACAGTAGAATTTACAAATTGTCCGCTAGATTGTAATGTTTATTATTTCGTTAACACAGTAACTTTGTTTGATAAGACATTTTCGTCAGTTTTGTTTTAGAATTTATAATATTATTGCACAATCAATATCACATCTGAATGTCAGCGAAAGCAACGATTGATGTATGATAGTTTAAAACTTTATCTATCTCTTAGTAAAAGTTATAAAAAGCATTTGTTGAAAATCGATAAATCCGATTGACATTATGGAATGTTATTAATACAGGAGATAAGAAGAAAGTAAAACGAGATGTGTGTAATATCAATAAAAAAAACGCAATTTCATATTGTGTATCAACATTGTGTAATTTTCAAGCTTATGTTGTATATATACAATATACTTTCAAATGTAAAAGAAATGTTCACGTCGACTTTTTATATATAACGATAACAAACTTGAAATGCAAGATTGTAACGTTGGAGACATTTACATTGATATTTTCAAAGATTAAATCAATTCTTTTTCTTTTTTTTTTAAGATCCATTCTGTCCTTTTCATTTTTGTTTTTTTAGCTCTTAAGTTTACGATCGATTTCTAAGAATAATATCACATTACCTTCGCTTTTCATAATTAATAATATCGATCTATTATTGTGAGATTGAAATCGCTATTGAATTATATATAATTTTATATATATATATATATATATATATATACACATATATACACATATACATACATACATATACAATTACACATAATCGCTATATTGAAACATAGGTCACATGGCACTATTCTCGAATATGTATTTTTAATCAAGTTTTCAGTACTCAGGAAATTCGTGATTTTCGATTTCTTAATTGTGTTGTATTCTTGTAAAAACACTTAATCTACTACAACATCGATTAGCTTAATACAATATCGGAATGAACTTCTTTCAATTAAAAATTAATCTACAAATGCGAGAATAACAATGCAATGTTCACAAACATTGATATTAGAACCAAATTACTATCATATATTAGGCAGAGTGTCACAATTTGATAAAACGCATCCAAGTGCATAAAAGAATTAAATCGTGCTTTATATAGTTTAGCAATACATAATCAGTCCTATATGTCCAGTCTGTCTTTCTTGAAGTCAAATGGAATGTAAAAACCAATGTAGATTCTCACGTACTACAAACATGATTAAAGGCCTACTTTACGATTTTTGTTCGTCGTTTACGTGTATGCAATAAATAGGAGATATAATTCGTAATGCGAACACGGCGGTGTAGTAAAGTGAAATCCCGTCGTATCGATGAATCCATTAGATTTGAAGTACTAGGCCTGCGCTGGAAATGTTATCTCCGCCGCCTGCTGTCTGACTAGCTTGCGTGCAAACCAACACGGGAGCGACGCACACCTGAACAGAAATATCTTCCTGCTCCACCTTCAGTATTTCGTCCCAACAAGATACCGGCTTATCGATGTTCAGTGCTATTCGAGTACCGTCAACGATAGACGTCGTGAAACTATCGTCCATGATCAACGTTGCTTTTTTCACATCGACCTGCAAAAGATAAAATAATTTTAAAATTGAACGTAAGATACTTGTACGTATACGGAGCATATTAATTTAATACATAAAGTTTAATACATAAGTGCTATATATGTATGTATATCCTGAATTTCTAATATTTCATTCGAAAGAGAATTGTGGATTTGATAACCATAATTTATCAAATATTGTAAATGATAAAACATTTACGTGCAAATCGTTCTTATAAGTTACTCATATGTCTGAATGACTTACGTTACTTGTTGCGCACACGTGTCTATGTGCAGTCAGAGATGCTTTAGCTGCAGCAGCCATAGTATTTTTCCAAATGGAATCCTTGACGGTAAATATGGCCTGGTACGCCAACGTGTGCACATGAATTCTCGTGAGCTCTTTAGAATTTGCGATCGACTTGCCTCTCAGACGTATGAGTTTGAACAACGTTCTCATCTGATCCAACACCGTTGCGACACGCGGTGTCGAGTTGGCCACTAATGAGATATTACCATAATACATAGTATTGTACAGATTTGCTATTTCCTGTTCATTCATTCCCAAACTATCGGCAAAAGGAACCACCAAGTCGCACAGCTCGAAGAGCAATTTATCTTCGGCAAATGAGGCCATCTCGAAATGAATTCTAGTAGAACTCGGACGTTCCATCATCTGTTTCTTCACGTTCATTAGCAGATTCTTACGTTTTTCTGTAAAATTACGTGAACGTAGAGATATTTCATTTAACATACAATCATGAGTGTGTAGGTATTTTGGTAACAAAAAAGCTACCTTCCTGAAATGGATAATTGTCCATCATCTGAAGACCGCTGATTACCAACAAATCGGGATCATAGGTCCCCAGAACTTTGTCGAAGGCATCGAATGAACTAATCATTGGATTATTCACGTCGTTGTGAACGATATACCTGGAAAAAGGCATGAAAGAAGTTCTCCGTCAGTTTGCATTATTTATTTGATCATGCATTTATCTTGTTATTACTTTTATATGTAATTTTATTATCATTACCTGTTTGCTCTTGCACTGGAATAAGGACCCCACACTTCACCGTGCTTATATTCCATGATGAGGTGAATATCATCGCGTTTCACCTCGCCACCGACTATATTTATCACCTGTGGAAACATCTGGTGTAAGGATTTGGTCATTTTAGCTGCGACAGTTACGTCACATCCCTCTCGTGCGAATCGCATTGCCATAATTGGTGCATTTCCTCCGATTGTCGAGTAAGACGAAGGAAATGAGCGTGCTTTCGACACCAATTCGTCGAATAAAGTTCTGTTTGCCATGTAGCGTCTGCAGAGAAAAATTTCCGTTACTCTATATATGATAACTATAACAATTGTGTGATTATAATACATGACATAGAATGATCTACATAAATATAAACCTTATAAGATTTTTTTTTAAATAAATAGAAATATCTGTAATTATGCAAAAAAGCTAATTGCAATTTTAATATTTATTCAATAAGACGTTCAAACCATTTGTAGCAGAATAATTTTGTCAATCAAATGGCATTTATAGTCTAGATCTTCTATTAAATACTATTAAACATCTTAATATATTTTAATATATCTCATATGAAATTTAATTGTCAATCAATCAAAGTTTGTGAAATATAATTGAGATATATTATATAGATATAATTAATATCTAATATAATTTATACCTAAAACACTTAACATATTCTAACTATTATATTTAATGTACTTTCTGCTACATATGGGATATCTTATGTCAAAACTCATGAAAAAACTCGAATAAATCTTACTCGGCCGCGGCTCCATGGCGAAAATAATAGGCAAAGCTCTTGAGCAGTTCAAGCTCAGTGTTGATCTCGTCAAAGTGCTCGGGTCGGCCGATCTCATCCGAGTATCTTAGCAAATGTTTCGCCTCGATGAAGACGTCGGTGCACACACCATAACCTATGGCGACTTTCGGCCTCCTAGTGATGACGTACTTGTTCTCGAGCTTCTCGAGGCCGTGCAACAGAGTCAGCAGTCGTTTCTGCAGGACATCGTCGATGTTGCGGTAATAGATCGCCGCCAGCACGATCAGCACGGTGAAAAACGTCCCGAATCCTAACCTCTTTTTATACCCCATATTGTCGTTTGTCAGTACAATCAGTCTCGTGGAACGTTCCGAATCCTAACCTTCCCTTGTATGGTCCTCTCTTTCTCCCTTCCAGATTAAATATTAAATGCGCAAATGCCATACAATTGACCGCGAAGTCTGCATACGTGTACAAATAGAAGGCGTCATTGATGACTTGCTACTTGAAGAGTCCTCACAACCACCTTTATTAAATACCTTTATTAGATACTGTTTATTACGATCATCAGAAACGTGCTTCGGAGCATGTATACTGTATATACAAAAAGGTGTTTTATAATATATAATATATAAAAAATAACACATATAATTATATATTACAACATATATTGCAAGTGTTATAACATATAACTATATATAATACAATTATTTACATAATTATAATATGTATAATATACTGGCATTTATAAATATTAAAATGTAATATTGTAATTAATATCATATATTAGCAATTCATTGAAGCCAACATTGGCATTATGAACAATATTGATAACGCATTAGTTTTTGCAAATAATCTCTCTCTTTATATATAGGAATATTAAATAAAAATATATCAAAGCTTTGATATTTTTAAGTAATTTATTGAGCAATGAATATTCATATATATTATGTGGTAAAATACTATTAGTTTAAAAGTCTTTCTTTTGTCTCTTTAATGTAATGATAGGAGGATGATAAGTTTCATGACCTATTTTATAAAAGGTGACTTACATAATTAATGATTTTGTTACACACTTGTCTGTCTGTTTTAAGTACATGCAATATAAAAATGTACTATACATATAATAATAATATAATTATATATTATAAAATAAATATAATAAAAATTCACTTGTATATAATACATACATATAATATATATATATATATATATATATATATATATATAAAAATGTATTATATAGTATAGTATAATACATGTTTTGATCAAAAATATTTGATGACTAAGTATAAAATTTAAAAGCTTATATCACTGTAGATCGAACAGCATTTTGTAAACTGCATAGAAAAAGAAAATATTTTACACTCATATTGCATACATTACACATAAAAAATATTAAAGTACTTACACTATATGATGCATAAAAAATTGCGACAATAATTACACATACACATAATTAAAGCAATATTAAAATAGAATTATAATATCCTTCCTAATATCTGGATTAAATTGGAAGTAACACATAAAATATTATGTACAATATTTTATAATTTAGCTCTGCAGCGATGTTCTCATTACTCCAATCGTCCAATTATCTCAGATCTCGTTAAGTTTTTGTCAGGCCTTACATCGAACTAGTAATTTGGCGAAACTTAAAACAATTATATCCAACAATATTTTATATTTAATAATAGTATCTGCAAATTCATTCACAAATTCAGTTCTGTGTTAAAAAAGTCTGGCGCGATAGTATCTCATTCATGCTGATTGTTATAATTAGTAATTTTTTTATTAGTTCTAGTATTCCGTTCGGGTGTCTCAAACAAGATATTAATTTGGTATACTTCTTTCATTCTTTGTTCTTCAAATGGAGGCGCATATGCTTCTTCAAGTTGTCGAGCCGATTGCAGCGTCGGTCACAGTAATCGCACTTGTAGGGCATCAGATTGCTGTGTACGACCACGTGGCCGTTCAGGTGACTAATCTGTTTGAAACGCTTGCTGCAGATAGTACAAGTATATGGGCGCTCATTCATGTGCGCGGACGAGATGTGTGTTTGCAGATTCGTCTTCCTGACGAACGTTGCCTTGCACACATCGCACTCGAACGGTCGTACATTCGCGTGGATCGCCAGATGCGATTTGAGCACGTTCTTGTGCTTGAAATTCTTTTCGCACAGATGACACTGGAACGGTCGTTCGTCGTTGTGCACCTTCTTGTGCACCGATAAATGTGCCAATTGCTTAAACATCTTGGCACAGATTTCGCATTGATATGTACGACCATCCTCATGCGCCGCGCTAACGTGACGGCGCAGAGTATCCGCCAGGGTGTATCGTTTGCCGCAGATCTTGCAGCAGTACGGACGCTCGTTGGTATGCGTCAGCAGGTGGCCATTGAGGTTGCGCTTCTCGAGGAAACGCGCACCGCACACATCGCATTGATACGGTTTCTCGCCGTTGTGCACGTACATGTGCTTCTTCAGCGAATTCGACAGGCTGAAGCGTTTTGAGCACACAGTGCACTGAAAGCGCCGCTCACCCGTGTGCACCAGCATATGCGACTTGACGTGACCGGCCTGCTTGAACCTTTTGCCGCATACCTTACAGGCATATTGACGTTCCTGCGTGTGCGTGAATATGTGTCGCTCCAGCACGCTCTTCGTTGTAAACACTTTTTTGCAACTGTCACATTCGAATAAACGATAGACATCGCGTATCTTGGATGTCGTTGTTGTCTCCCCTTTATGCGAATGCGCGTGTTGCTTCAACAAATCCAAGGAGTCGAACTTTACACCACATACTGTGCACTGAAATGAACGGTAATCATGATGGGTCAGCGAGTGCTGACTGAGATGGCCCAATTGTTTGAAGCTCTTGTTACACACCTCGCACACATATGGTCGTTCGTTCGTGTGTGATCGCATGTGTCTCTCCAACACACTCGGAAAGTTGAATTTTTGCTTGCAATATATACATTGGAAATACTGTAACTTCGACACGCGACCCTCCGCAGGCTTCCGTCTGCTGGTTTGGTTTGAGCTCTTACTGATCTTACATTTTTTTGTGTTCAGTAACGAATCACAATCTTTATTTTTCATTGTTTCGGAATCGGAAGTCTCATGTGTTGTTTGAATCACAGATCTTTCCTTGTTACGTATAGCTGCTAATGCATTGGTGTTGTTTCTCGTATTTCTACTGACCGGTATCTCTCTTTCCTCATCAGCCAATTTATCTTGTCCATGTGATTGCTTCATATGCTTCGCGTATAATCTCGGATCGCTAAACGTTTTATTGCACAGCTTACAATGGAAAACTTGTTTCGCTTTGTGAGTTCTCATGTGGTTCTTCAAATGCCCTATTTTTATATATTGCTTTTGACAGTACCTGCATTTGAGGGATGAAGTATCTTCGTTGACTTTCAATTCATTTTTCACGTCTATTTCATCTGTAGATATTGAATCCATTGTACGCGCGTTATTCGCTAGAGATTCATTCTTCACGTTGACATAACTAAAGATATTTACATCGTCGACTTTCGAAGGCGCGTTTTGACTCTGTGTATCTCGTACATTTTCATTCTCTTCGCACCGCTAAAACATTCGAAATAAAATAGTTTCAATCATTATGTTACGTTTACAATATTGAGACACAACATTGTACATTATACTGCATTATTACATTGGTACTATTTGATGTACTCTGCGTGTCTTCCGTCATTGCAGCCACATCGTCGTCCTTCTTATTCGACAAATATTTGAGCCATTCTTCTTCCGCCCTCAGATCTTCCACATCTTTTTCTATAACTTGAAAATTCTCACGTGCATTTTGCCTAAACAATATATCATATGGAACCTTGCCATTCTGACAGTGATACGTCGAGTTGTGAACGATCTGTATGAAATTCAGCCCTTCACACCAGGTCCGAGTTGGATTTCTTCTCATCCAGGATTCGAGTGAACTCTTAAAATCCCTGTAGCTAACTTCGCACTTAGATGTGTCCCCGTACAGTATGAACAAATCATTCCACAGCAAACGTAGCTCATGTACAACTTGTTCAGCAAACTTACGTCCATTGCCGCTCTGCAGCACTCGCGGTGCTCCTATGATCCCGAACACATCTAACAGATTCACTGCGATCTCTTTAGCTGTATCGCTATAAAGAGCCTTTAGTACAACAAACTTGGAAAACTGATCTTCGTACACAAAAAAATATTTATAATTAAACGTTGGGTCTATTGTCATCTCTATCACATCGATGCGACCTTTATTACATTTCTCAGAAACACCAGTCAATCTTTTGGACGGCCGATTTAAAGAGTCTGTTTGACAGGCCTGAAGACAAATAAAATAATTTTCGCATATATAAATACATTAAATTACATATACATATAATCAGTAAATAAGGTAACGATTTTTATTCTTAAATTAAACATTTAATCCCAGTGCTATCAATGTTTCTATAATTTATTTGTGTAATGAGGATAGAGTAAAAGATTGAAACTTACTGCTGCTAATACATCCGAATAACTGCTCTGTTGCTTGATTTCTTTATCCTTCTCTTTAGGCGAGACTTGCAGATGCACGACTTTGTTTTGAGCAGATTGCAAACTCAGGCTGCTCTGAAAGAATTCTGCTTCCTGCTTTATGATTAAGAAGTCCTGATTTCTATCTCCTGGCAGCAAGTGATCCAAAGAATTATGCATGTATGTGTTTTGTGGCATCCACTCCACACTTAAAGGCATTTCTTTATTCATTATTATTTTTGTCATGCATCTAATGCTGTTTCTTCATTCGTGCTGCTCTCCCTATCATTCCCTATAATTAATTAACATGATTTTATTATACGAAATTTATTGAGCTAATTTTAAAGAAACTAATGTCCCTCCGTCAAAATTTACTGTGAAAAATAAGTTACTGACAGAATCAGTATTTGCCTGATAATAATTATCTTCGTTGTGACTTATAAGAATTAATTCAAAAGCTTCTACCCCTCTGCCTATCATTTATACATTTTTGGCCAAAAATCAAGCCGGCATAATAAAACGTACAATCGTTTCTCAATTGAATAATTAACCTATAATTCAGATAAATAAATCCAACGTACGTCCAATTCTCAGTTTGCTGCTTTGTTTGAGGAAAAAATGAGCTAATTGCGACCTGTGTACCGTATTAGAATATCCCACATCCTCTCACGCATCTTCCCGCTTTGCTTTGATAAATAAATCGCAATAAGTCCAATAACCGAGATGTGTCAACTCCTCAGCGTTTCTCAGCATGCCTTGTCATACCATGGAAATGTATTGTCGATGTCAAGGCAAATTTTCATGGCATTCCGTGATGAAAATTGGAAACCGCTAGAAGTTACTAGATTCATGAAAAACAAATGGACGAAAGGACAGAAAAAAATTGCGTTTCTAAAAAAATCAAAAATAGATTCGTAAAGTCGAAGATCTGTTCACGCATCATTTCACTGGCTTTGTTCCAAAATTGCCAGCACTGAAAATCTATGACATAACATCACGTGCGATATTGTTTTTCACACTGACAGTGAATTTTAAAACACAGCCTGTGTATGTGTAGGAATATCAGGTATGACGCATGCTACTGCAGCAAGGTATATTTGTATATACATTTTATCTTGTTATCTTTACTTTTACAGTTCTTTATCAAATGAATTTGAAGTAATCCTGTAACATCTTGTTTCAAGGACGGAGAAATTCACAGTGGAAAAAAAGAGAAGATTTATAAATTGTGTGAAATCTTGAGCGTAGAGCAATTCACCGTCGAATGAACCTGGATCCTGGATTATTTATTTTTGTTGCTGGTTGAAAATGACACAAAACTTGGATGATGCGCGACTTGCTGCTCGGAGAGCAGTGCAGTTTGATAGT
This sequence comes from Crematogaster levior, assembly GCA_901521435.1. Lineage (NCBI taxonomy): Eukaryota > Metazoa > Arthropoda > Insecta > Hymenoptera > Formicidae > Crematogaster > Crematogaster levior. The sequence continues at coordinate 152,741 of CABEGB010000870.1, read as the reverse complement.
AATGGTCGATATGAGCAAGCCCTGTATTATTATGACATTGCTATTAAACTTCTTACTAAGTTGCAATCGGATGGTGCGTATGAAGATAAGCTTGCGGAGTACCGTGAGAGGATTTCATCAATACAACGTCTTAGTAAGTGTGCACAAATTTTTTTTATAAACATGATTTGTGCAATGATACTTTTAACAGTCTTATTTCTAAACTTTTAGTTCGAGAGGAGGAACAAAATAATCATAATCCAGAACCTTTGCACCAATCCGAGTTACAGAGATGTAAATTTCTCATGAACCAAGCATTGGACGCAGATGAAGCAGGTTTGAAGGACATTGCAGTAAAGTTGTATACCGATGCTGCTGAACTTGGCCTTAGCACAGTAAGTACAATTCCTGTAACATATTCTGTAACATATTGTACTTTTTTAAAAATTTAATATTTAAAAAATTTCCTTTATTCTTATTTAATCTTATATATTACAGAAAACTGTTGATGCAGAAGTAAAAGCAAAATTAAAAAATCTTGTTAGAGTTGCTGTTGAACGGGCAGAGACTTTGAAAGGAATCAAAACTGAGGATAATGACGTTATAAAAAGTCTTGCTAAACTACCATCTGTACCAGAGACCAATTTTCCAGATATTGAACAGTCAATACAATCGGAACAGCCAGTAACTGCATCATGGACTGCTCCAGGTAATAAACATATTTTAAAAGCAATAAATATATTTATTGAAGTGCTATAACGTATTTATTGAATAAATTTCAGCAAGAGATGCCAGGTCCTCACTTCATCGGGGAAGCAGTGGACATCTCAAAGTAACTGGTGGCAGTACCAATTATACCGAAGAAGAAAAAAGAGTACTACTTTATGGTTCTCATATAAACGATAACGAATTTGTACCATTTATGACTATCGATCTTGCTGAAAAATTTCAATATGCTTTTCCATTTACTGACAAAGATGGATTATTAGAGCTAGCACCAAAGCAAAAACCTGATTTCGCTGGATGGCGTCGTCCAGAAGAATTATATTCTGATCCCAAAATGGTCGTTGGCCATCATGTTGACTACTTCAGCATAAAACAGACTGTTAGTAAAACATATTAATGAATAGATTAAAAACATCTAAATTATTACTTTATCAGACAATAATAATGAAACCATAGCACACTGTGTAATACTTAATTAAGCTTTTTTGTATTTTAGGTAGTTTCTGATTGTTCGTTTGTTGCTTCTCTGGCTGTGAGTGCTCAATATGAGAAAAAATTTGGGCGAAGACTCATAACCTCCATTATTTATCCCAAAAATAAATACAAGGAACCTATATACAATCCGTTTGGTAATTATATTGTTTAATTTAATGATTATATAACATAAGTATTATTAATTAGTATTAAGTATTACATATATTGTATATAATACACTCAGTTTACATTAAGCTATGTGGAAGAAATACATTTGTACAAGCACTTTATCTGATGCTTATATTTTTGTGGCTTTTTACACAAATACATTTACACTTGATTTCATATTTTATGCATTCTTTGAGAAATTAAAATTATATTAGAAGAGCACAATTACATTTGAAAAGAGCACAATCATTCTTCACATAAGAATTCATCTTGCATAAACTTGCACATACTTTAATATTTATTACATATTAGAAATGATGAACATATAATATCAGGAAAATACATGGTGAAACTACACATCAATGGCATTCCACGTAAAGTAATAATAGATGACCTTCTGCCTGTAAGCCGATACAACCAATTACTCTGTTCCTACTCTAGCAATCGTGGGGAACTATGGATTTCTTTACTCGAGAAAGCTTATATGAAAGTAATGGGTGGTTATGATTTTCCTGGATCAAATAGTGTAAGTTTGTGTGCTTTCTCGTTACATTATTAATATTATATTATATTATATTATTATTATAATATATTAATCGTATATAACTTAATCTTAATAATCTTTTATATTTTTTAAATATATCACATTTGTCTTTACAGAATATAGATTTACATGCCTTAACTGGTTGGATACCTGAAAGATGGGCGATAAGACCAAATGAAGTAGATTTTAATAAGGATAATTTATTTAACGTATTACTATTACGACTTCATAAGGGAGATGTGCTAGTCACTGTAGCTACGGGAGAGTTATCAGATTTGGACGCAGATCGTACTGGCCTTGTACCAAGTCATGCATATGCTGTTCTTGATGTGAGAAAGATTAATGTAAGGAAAGCAAAAAATTATTTAATATTTATTTTAAAAATATATATTCTATTAATATAAATATAAGCAAGACTTTCGATTTTTTAACCAAGCCAAATTTTTTATTTGTTTAGAGAGAATATGAAATATTTGACTGAAATTGTATTAATTCACATATAGGGAGAAAGATTATTACAACTGAAGAATCCATGGTCCCATTTGCGATGGAGAGGCAATTATTCTGAACTTGACACAAAACATTGGACTCAGGATTTGAAGGAAACATTAAATTATGATCCAGAATCTGCTTCGGTATTTGATAACGGTGTTTTTTGGATTGATTATGACAGTATATGTCGATTCTTTGATGTATTTTATTTAAACTGGAATCCAGGATTATTCAATTATACTTATTGTATACATCAGTATGTAACTCTTATTACATCTATACTATATCCTTTCTTTTTACTACTATAGCAGTGGCATATTCAAAGTAATTTCATTATAGAATGTGGAAAGCTGGCATTGGACCTGTGAGAGATGCGTATAATATTGGTGACAATCCACAATTCTCATTAGAAGTCCAAAGTAAGGGTTCTGGTGCTATTTGGATACTTCTTACAAGACATATTACAGACATAGCAGATTTTCGACAAAATCAAGAATACATTACAGTTTTAATTTATCGTAATAATGGAAAAAGAGTGTACTATCCACGTAAGTGTATAATAATCTTTTAAATCTAATTTTATATTTTATATTGTGCGTCTCTTTAGCTACTAATAATAAGTATACCATAAAAAACTAGATGATCCACCACCGTATATCGATGGTGTGAGAATAAATAGCCCACATTACTTGTGTAAAATCAAACTCGATGATCAAAGTGATGCAAAATATACTTTAGTCATATCTCAGTATGAAAAAACAAACACTATCTATTATACGCTTCGTGCATATGGAACATGTCCGTTCATATTACGGAAAATACCTCAACTTTATAAATACGAAAAAGAGGTATACCATTTGTATAAATATTTTTCTAGATTCTTTCTAAATCATTTTTTAGAGTATTCTAATTAATTTACATATTAACATGATTTTTCACAGATCACAGGTCAGTGGAAGAACATCACAGCAGGAGGATGTGGGAACCATCCCACTTATGTGAATAATCCGCGATATCAAATAGTACTTGAAAATGCTAATAATAATAATTATTTATTAATTATTTTGAAAGGACCTAAACAGTATCAAATAGGCTTTGACATTAACACCGTTGTATTGAACGATGTAAATGCAGTAACTGCATTTCAAACAAAAAGTTCTGGACCATTTAGGTTTGTACTTTATCTGGATTGTTTCTGTAAATGATATTCTCTTATATATTTTATATTTTTCACATTTTTTTCTGTTTACAGATCCGGATTTGTATATTTGGAATTGGAAGATGTACCTGCAGGAACATACCATATTATTCCTTCAACATATGTACCTGGTCAAGAGGGACCATTCTTTTTAATTTGTAAATCTTCTTGTAACTTGCAGCTACAACTTCTTTAACAAATTAAATAAATTGTTGAACTATAAGTACAAATATTTTCAGCTGTTTGCACTTGTTATATAATATATATGCGCGTACATCAATTTATCAGCGTTTCATCTAGAATTTTTTTAATCGATCTTATTCGTAATCTGTCTTTAAAAATTTAATCAAGCGTTATTTTTATAATAACCAATTGTTAAATTAAAATTTAAATCAAAATTTCTTCTTAAGTCTGTTTGGATCTTTTACTGAAAAATAATTTTTCTTATACACTATAATTAGTAATCACTGAGAGAAAAACAATATTATCTATTTTAATATGTACATAACTATTTCTATAAAAAAGATATCTGCATAGAAAAATATGTTGACTATTCATAACCTACAAATTATAAAAAAGAATTTAGAAGAAAGCAATTTACAAAGGATTATCTCATAAGGGATTTATTTTATATTCCAAAAGTATATGAACGAGACTAGACATCTATAAATTTTATTACCATCAAGATTTGTGAGATTTCTTAATGTATTTATTTATACATGTTATTATAATATTTGAAAGGAAAATTTGACAACATAAGCAACACATAAATCAAATATTTTAGTTCATATTTAACATGACTGCGTTGGGGGAGAATATGTACAAGGCACTACAGTCTAAAATTTTGACTGATTATGGTATGTAAGTGTATCTAAAATAAATTGACAAAGTATTTTTATTACTTATTTCTATACAATCGACATGCAATATATTGAATAAATTTTGGAAAAATATTTTAATATACTATATATTGCAAAGTGTGAAGACATTGATGTAATAACATATTTAATTGAAAATATTTTCATTTGTATAGAGATGAAAAATATTTGGAAAATTGCATATTTTGTTTACACATAAATAATTGTAAAATTATCTTAAGTTAAATAATAAGTGGATTTGTAACACACAACTCTTAATGTACATCTGTAAATATTAAATTATTACATTGCTTATTACATTATATTGCTTTTATCTTTTTTACTGTATGTACTGAAAATTCTTTCTCCACATATACTCTTTGCATCTTTTTATGGCATCGGCTTCTTTTATTTTAATATATCATTTTTATATTTATTTGATAAATTTAATTGATTTATATTGTTTGATTTATACATGTACAAAATGTTAATTTTTGTATATAATATATAATGAAATATAGATAATATGAAAAAACTGCAGGACAAATTATAAAACAAACAGGGAAAAGTAATTCACATACATATACATACACAATAATTGTTTTCTAATATATACATACTTTTTTTATATATTAGTGGCGTTTTCTTCTTCATATATTAAAGTGATTCTCAGCAATTTTGATTTGTTTTGCCGAATCAACTATATTGACATAAAGATAGACATCCTTTCACTTTTCTGTTCTTTCATGCACTATAAAAAGAATATAAGTCAATCTCAGTTGATGGAAAGTTTTGCCAAAGAGAACAAATAAAATGGAAAAGAAAAGTTACTATATTTGTTCATATAATTTAAAGACAGATAACTTTTATTCTTTTGACTATGCATGAAAGAATATGTTAGACTATTGTTCTAATAATGTTTATTGTAGTACGAGTTTGTATTAATACAAAAATAGATTATAAAATGCTGATGTTAATACATACGATGAGGTATTATATTATTCCAGTAAGTATTGAAAAGAAGAACGTGAGATTCGTGAAATTAACTAGGTTGAAAGTTTCATACAAAGAGATATGTATGTTATCCATCTGGTTTACTGTATAACAAATAAATAATATGTGAAATCGCATAAATATCTATTGGAAAATACAGTGCCCCACATTTAATAAACATTTAGTAGAAAAAAATTATAATCCTGTAATTTTAATAGTACCTATCTAGAGAAACTAGTTACATATATTTTGATCAATATGTATATTTTTCAAAGAATGTAAAAGGTTCTTAGTTCAAAGTGACATAAAGTATTTAAATTGTTTGACTGCTTAATATCATATAATAAAAAAACGCTGAAATAACTTTCACACTTTCACGTAACATTTTGATTCATTTCAGATACAACCATGTTTTTTATGTATATAAGATGGCTATAGTTTGCTGCAAGCTGCCAATATTGAAGATTGTACTTCGCCCTGTGCCTTTAAATAGCTTCTGTATGATTATTTCTTTATGTAGGATGGACAAAGTTTCACAATTACAAAAATCGATAAAATTTTTATCCCATCAATTGTTAATGATAGCTTCTTTGACGTATTTGGAGTTGATTGATGCATATCATAAATTTAATATGAGAAGTTACATCTTTTTATTTCCGATATCTTCACAGTTATGTCTATCATTGAACTTTTTTACAGAGAAATTATCTCCAAATTCATCCAAGTCCATTGACAGTTGACGTGATAATGATAAATACCTATATTAAATTAATTTAATTTATGTATATTTGTTTACATCACGTGTAATACTTCCTTTATTTATGTCATTGTATCTAAACTTTTTATCCATTATTTTCATAATTGTACTTCAAATTTGTAATGTAAATATATTAATTTATACATTAATATTATTTTTCTTTCTGTTGATCTCATGATTTTTTTCAATATATCTAATAATGAAAATTAGAAAGTTTTCAATAAATGATATATGCATAAAATTTTCGTGAAAAAGGAGATTAATTTTAAAGTATCTAAATAAGTTAATGTTATCATATATGCAAATATTTTCATTATATAATACAATAGCAGTGTTAATTAATAATAAATTCCACTTAATATATTATATTGAAATTTAATTAATTAATTAAAATAAATTTAAAATATTTCTATAAGACCACAATATTTAAAAAAAACAATATATATATGGCGATATATGCAGATATATATAAATATATATTAATTTTTAAATTATGATTCACTTCAATCTACGATTAAACTTTCGTAGATATATATTTTACAATTTTTGTCACATATATGATTAAATCTATTTTTATATTACAAATTTCGTAAATAATATAGTACATATCATTCTATTGAGGCTTTCTACGCGTCTCATAGAAATATTTTAAATTATTATAAAGCATTAATACTCGCGATAAAAAAACATGATCACATTTTGTACAAAACAATGTGTTTTGCACAAAGAAATGAAATAAATCACTAAAATACTAAATAGATATCTTCTGTGCATAATAAAATTTAAAAAAATAGAAATTTTACAATATTGAATGAGAACTGGACGTCAATTATGTATATTATATGAGATATATATTTTACGCAGTAAATATCTATTCTTTTTTACTAGGATATGCTATATTAAATATATATTATATGTTATTGTCAAAGTACGAGTATAAACTACTCGTACTCGTATAAAACTACTTTCTAATGGCATGATGCTTGATACAAGATGTGAGAGAAGAAATGGTATAATTACAAAATGCTGCCTATCTTGAATTTTTATTTTCATCTACTAAACTCTGGAAGTGGCTTGGCTATTCCCTCACTATAGGCTTTATGGACTGCTTCACACACAAATCTATATTGACTCTGAAAAGAATATCACATTTAAATAAATAAAAAATAATAATAAACAGAGCAATATTTTATATCATCTAAATAGATATAAATTGATAACAATAAACAAGACTTACAGCATTCTGTATCATCATTGCTCTTTGATCTCTCATAGAGCGTACAATATCTAATGGATATACTGGTTGATTAGCTTCAATTAAACACAATGCAGTTTCCATTAAAACTAATACACCGGTTCGTCCTATTCCAGCAGAACAATGTACAACTGCAGGTTCAACTATTCCTGTACGAGCTGCTCTGACGCGTTCCGTAAATATAGTGAACTGTCGCCAATCACTGGGCACTCCGTGATCAGGCCAGCTGCAATACTGCATATGTGTTATATCTCTTTCCTCTCCAGTCTGCAAAGATGTATATACATACATTATTATATTATGAGATATTATATATGTGCTAAGTAATACAATAAATTGTGATAGAGTACAAAGCTTTACTCACATTAACATCACGAAGTATGAATTCTCTAAAAATAAATGTATCTTCGACATTTTCTGCAGTAGACGTAAGTGTGAGATTCCTTAATGTGAGAGTTTCGTTATACGCTGGCCAGTATTGGTGACATTTTGCACGACCACGTTCTACTAGGGTTGTGAGCATAACGACAAGTGTACTACCCGCTTCTAAAACCATTTGCCAAAAATCGGCAACGGTGGAAGACAAGGGACCCTGCGTAGCAATATACCTATTAATAATGCCTGAACCTGGTATTTCCATGTTCACATAATTGGCATTGATGTAATCTCCATTCGCAGATCCCATTAAGATTACTCGAGTAACGTCATCTATTAAAAATATACATATATTTTTATACAAATTATTTCAATAGCTATACTATCTAGAATGACTAAATCTCTTTAATAATTTATTGATATAATTCATTTTTTTCGCTAAGGGAAACTTACATGGCGAAATATCTCGATAGCGATTTTTTGATTGATTTTCTGGTTTTTTCGATTCAAGTGACGTAAGTTCTGGATTTTTCCTATATAACTGTTCATATTGCGCGATAAGAGCACCGCTTGCTAAACCGTCTGCAAGCAGTAACATAGATTGCGCCAGTGCGTCAGATCCAATAGCTGCATGAGGTGCATCAGGTACGTACCTTGCAATTCATTATAAAATTAGATTTAGTTAAGATAGTTCATATACAATTTGTTTACTATAATTTGGAGTTATGTACCTATAAGGCGGTTCTTCTTCAGATGTCTCGTCAGTACCAGCCAATGCATTATACAGGGCATTCGGTCTGACAGTTAAAGTAAGTTCACCAGACCCACGATCGCGTGATTGCCGTATTAAATTTACTACGCGTTCATGCAATAAACCATTCACGTCGATTCCATTTATGTAAACGACCTGTATAAAGAAAAATTGCGTTTAAGATATACAAGAAATATCAAACTGATATAAAAAAAGTATGTATTAAATAATAAAGTACTTGATCTCCTTCATTCAATTTAGGATAACAACGATCAGCAGGTGTATTTGGTGCTACTCGTGATACTAAGATTGGCATGTCCAAATCTAATCCACCTTTTACATTGAAACCAAAACGACCTTGTTCGTCCGGCATTAGAGATATAGTTACTAAACCATCTTCTAATATCTGAAATAATGAAAAATATATCTATTGTATATATCTTTACTTTCATTTGTTAATTATTACATTTTTCGATAGATACGTACTTGTGGGGCCGGTGAACTAGTCGGTTCGCTATAGTCTGGCAAATCATAAATATTTCTTTCAGCAGTTGTATCATCATCTGCATAACTGAACACTCGAGATCCTAACGCTGGAGAAAACGCTCCACCTTGCGTGTAGCTTCCTGTTATTTCTTCCCTCAAAGATAAAAAACCACCTTCACTATAAGAGGAGATAAATGAAACTAAAGATGCTAAATAAAAATAAACGTTAACTAAATAACTACATGTTATTTTTTTTACTAATGTAATTTGTTTGAAAAGTTATATAAATCATAATGTAAAAAATAATGTAAAAAATTATATTGTATATTTCAGAACAATTATCATTTCTTTCATCTAAATTTTGTAAATAAAATTTTAATCATTTACTTAATTTTCTGTCTGTTGATTATTTATGTACAATTAAGACGAGAGTAATTATAATCCTAAAATATATTATATATTATTATTGTGTAACTAACTCATCACTTGGATTTCCTTCACCCCATGCTTGACGAGGTTCACGAGCACCGAGAGATTGAACCTTATTGTCATAAGACCGTGGGGGTCTTCCAGGAGGTATTGTCAGTTTTCCTTTGTCTTCAGTAACAGGTGCCGTTGCAATAGTATGAGCAATTTTTTTACTAGGTGATCTAAATGTTAAAAATAAGAAAATCTCGATAAGATATATGGATTGAATAATATTTAATAGTGTAAGTATTATGGTTACCGTATAAATGTTCTTTCGACACGTGCTCTATGCTTTCCATCTTCTACCGTTTGAAATTCTGTACGTCCTGAATACGTAAATCTACTACTTAAAGTAAGGGGAAACCGTTTTGGTCGCATTTTCGGACTGTGAAGTCTAAAGAAGGTATGGTGTTCAACACAAGCTTTCCATAAATTTTTGGAACTGCGATAAGTTTGCATGTTAAAACCCAATAACGTATCATAGTTTTCAGACTGCAACATAAATTAGTTAAATTCACAAAAGTGACCAAAAATGTTCGCCTATGTTAAACTAACTGATGAAACCTACTTGTTCTCGGCGAAGCTGTATAAAAAATTGTTTCCTCTTAAAAGAGATTTTAACTATTTTTGACCATGAAAATACATTGATTTTTATGCCATTCTGAAATACAACCAGGCCAATCGATGTAACACCTAACTGTATTTCTTTATTTGTTGAATCCTGAAAGACAAGCAAAAATATCTACGTATATTCTATATTTTACATGACAAAAATACTTGTTAATCTGATATATGTACCCTTGCTTTATGTAGTTCCACCCCATACATATCTAAACGTTTGGCATGATCTAAGAAGTTAAACTCTGCATCAGCTGGCAATTGTCCTCTATGGATAAAAAAAGAATACATTTAATATTAAAGCAAACTACAAAATATTTACAAGACATTGAAAAGGATACAAACTTGTGTAGTTTATGCAGTTCTGATATCTTCTTTTCCATTTCTTCTGTTTGACCAGGTACCAATTGTAATTGTGAAAGATAGCCTGGTCCATGTTCTTCTGGATGGTAATCACCTAATTCGGCTATATATGTATCAAATAAAAAGATTTAACATATTAACTCATTTTATTGATTTCCATTTTAAAATTAAAATTATTATATATGATATATATATGATCTTTAATCACTCACATTGAACTGTATAACTAGCAATTAAACAAGCAGTACTAGGTGGCAACTGAAGTTTTCCTTGAAGAATATCTCTACGTATTTGTAAATAGAATTGATATCTGGTATATTCTTCCTGCAGTTTACTAGGGTCGGATACATAAAATTTTACTTTAAAAAAGAAATGTCCGCCTGAAACAAATAAATATATACTGTATATTCACAGCCGTATAATATATGCTGTAAAATATGAGAAAATAGTTGATTAGAAAATATATTTAGTTTTCATACAATTACAGATATTTTGTTAAGGAAATAGGATCTTTACCCTTACTTCTTATCTGCTTTTTCACAGGTTTAGAAGGATCCAGCCATCTCTGGAAATATTTATGTTAAAGATTAATAACTCTTCAAATTAAATCATTTTAAAATTATATTATTTGCTGATAAAATTTATATATATTAAATAATATTAAAAGAAATGTGCGTTATATGCAATAAAATAAATAAATCTATACGATTTCTTAAGATATATTACCATCATATCAGATATAGGGATAGTTGTGCTAGCTCCATTTTCGGCATATTGTAAACCAAAGTAATCCTTTTCAATAAGTTCTAAATGTTGAAACACCAAGTCCAATAAAACTTGTCCTTTTGCTCGTTTCTATAATACATACATTCATTTTTACTTGAATATAATTGTTAGATCTTCTGAGAAAGAATATTATAGACTTACATCTAATTGAAATGTATGCTGCGTATCATCTAGGAAAGTAACAGTGGCTGATAAAGATTTTAGTCTGCGATTCCTCGCTAATTCAGCACCACGAACGTGGTAGCTCCCACTGGAGCCACTCAACGCTCTGCGCGATACACTCTCGATCATCTCAAATATATGAAGGCGTGTCAACCACCTTCTCGACACCACCTCTCTGCTATGCTGACTACCTGCGTTGAGAATTAAACAGATTATATGTTACATCAATATTTTAATAAAAACATTATACACACAATAATTTGCTAACAATTATTGTGTGCAATTTAACATGTGTCTTTTAATTAAAATAAAATTAAAGAATCCTATTTAATTATTTTACTTTATAAAATTTAATATAATTTATTCATATATTTTGCAAATATAAAAACAAACATAAAAGATAAAAATTAATGTCAAATGTTATATCAAAATCATTACATACAAAAATAATACAAACATTCAATTGTATAATGAAGGATTACAGATTAGTACAATTAAGTTAAAATAAATATAAAACATATCACACAGTGATATATATGCTTCAGTCAATATGTTAAGTTGGCACAAATAAAATGTGTGGGAGATATTTTAATGAATAATTAAAACATTATATTTAAAAAAAAGATAGCTATTTGATCAAAATCAAAAAAGCTTTAAGCAAATTTAACAAGTTTTTGAAAAAGTTTTGTGAGTACAATAATAATAATGACAAACATAACTGTATTGATAAAATTAAATTATATTGATACAATTAAATTATATATGAAAGATTCTGCTATAAAACTATGACTGAAATACTAATACCAATATTCTCAATAGTAAACATTTTATATGCCCAAACCAACTCATTTACAAGTACATGAGATTATTATCAAGGTAAACTTTGTGAAGTTTGTCATTTGATTATTAGTATAAAGGCATATCTCTTTCTTGCACTCCAATTATTTGTTAATATATTTTTTTACAAACAATAAGCAAATAAAATTTTTGTTAAAATCTATACTATAAATATTACAGAGAGAAGATCTATAATATATCTATAATTTTCAGCTGCACTTTTCAAAATTTCTACTCCGTTTCTTATTTTTTGTAAAACCTAGCTGAGTCAATAAAAAAGCACAACTGAAAAGTTCTTGCAAAAACGACCTAATGTTAATTAGCATTTCAAATTACAAATAGATACAGAAGTATAATTACTTTCCAGAAATGGCATTAAAAACAAGTTTACCAAGATTTTGGGTCAACAATCCAACATGAGTTACATAATCAAATTGCCAGAATAATGTAGAACGGGAATATTCTGAAAATAATTTATATACAAAAAGGAGTAGGACTGTGCGACTATCGCATAATTGAATTCTGTAACTTTTCCAGAACTGGCACATTAACATTGACATAACAGATATATTCATATGTTTATGTATAATTCAACAAAAAAAAAAAATATATATATATATTACATGAAATTATTTGAACAATTGAAAATAATGATATCACAGAAATATTATTGTAACGTCATGCAACATCATTCCTCGACCAGACATACGACCAGTCGTAGCAAGATACTCCGCGAATAATTTAATTTAAGATTCAGCGAGTTAAGCCGACTAAATATACTCACATTCATGATACGAGCGACACGTTTCGCTCGCGATTGCCGTAAAACCCTGTACGCGGGATACGATAAATTGTTCCAAACGTGCATACGAGCTTGGGAGCTGCGCTCCCCTCAGAGCAGCATCGGGTTCTCGGGCGGGATGTGCACGGACTCCTTCTCATAATTCCGCGGATCCAAGCACGGCGGTCCGCACGGCGTGGAACATGACTCTCGTGCGGCGGAGCAACGGCTATCGCACGGTTTTCACACACCAAATCGCACCTCGCGACGCCCCGCCGACAATTTCTAATCCGCCACTTTCCACGGCCCCGCTTCTCTCATTCTTACCAACGTATAAGGTAACGTCGGATGTCGGGATCCGGCGATCGGCTCGGCCGCGTGCAGGGACGTTCAATCAATCGCGGATAAAAGGCATTCCGCGATCACGGCTTACAAAAATATATGCGCATAATGCAAGATCTATTCAGGTGTAGCATATATATATATATATAAATTATCACATATATGAAATCACAGTATATGCATGTATGTATGTATGCGTATGTGCATGAAATGAAAGCTAAATGGTGCACGTGAAACAGCGTGTTTTGCGAGTTTTGTTGTGGAACGAAGGCACCTTATCGGTTCCTAACATCCTGATTACGCGAGAGACGTTTGACGTCTAGTAGAAAACGCGGTTGTCAGGTTTGCAGTGTGCGTGTGTGTATGTGTGAATGCATGTGTGTCGCGCACGCCTTACGCGTGTATGTATGAACATATGTAGGACGCACGCACGAGTGCATATGTGTGCGTGGCAGAAGGAGATCAAGCGCATATAGCAAAAATGTTAGTTCAAGGGTACACAAAAGCAGTTTCGTAGAGCGTGCTGCCGTCGCTGGTGTTTTAGTAATTTTTGAGCTACAATTTTGCCTTTTCCATAGAGATATTAGACTAAAGTGCGCAAAGGCTACCGCTGCCTGTAAAGTGGACGCGATAGAGGCTAAGAGAGAGACGGATGCGAAAAGTTCCCTTTGTCTCTTTCTAGCTGAGCGCTGTGATTAGCTACCCGCGCTTAGCGCCATGATTAGCTCCGCAGACCACGTGACACCCGAAAGGAGAGAAAGTAAAGATCGCATATCTGTACTCTATGAAGCCACAGTATAACCTGTTTAAAGATGAAGTCTACGGAGATGTCATTTTAAAACATCTGTTATTAGTAAGTAAATTTATCATATTTTAATAGCATTATAAGAAAAAACTATATATATTTAATAAATGTAGAAGCATTTTATACAGTTAACAAGTCTATAATAATTAAAAGAGCACAGATATGCATCCATATCCCAGCCAAACCGTCACATGACGAGTTGGCGAGTCTCTCCTTATAGGCCTAGAAAGCATCGTGGACTTGATACGCGTATCAAATAGGTAAATAACTAGTACATTGATTCAGCTATTGGCTGATCTAGCTCAAATATTTCTACTTGTTACGCGTATCTGCTCGATGTAAACGAGGCCATAGGGTCTACCTAGGAGAAAGCAGATGGCTAATCATGTAGCCAATCACAGCGCTCGGCTAGAAAGGACAGAGGGAACTTTTCGCATCTAGTCTCTATCGCGGGATTCGGTCTCTTGCGCATTCTAGTCTAATATCTCTATGATCTTTTCTCACTAGTTAAGGGAAAGTGCGACGATTGACTTCTTGAACACCAATCCGATTGGTGGAGAGAGAAACTGCCAATCGCAGAAGAGTGTGTTAAGCCTTGTGTCCACGATACTAGAAATCGGTCAGAGATCTCCATCCGAGAAGCGTTCAGCCAATAAAATTGCCGCTTTTCCATGAAAACTGCAAGATAATTGGCTACATATTTCTTAAATCGAGATCTTGGACCGATTTCTAGTATCGTGGATACAAGGCTTTAGGCCACACGGCACACCAGGTGTACGTTCCAAAACCTTACTCGGGTGCACTATAATACTAGAAGTACTATAGCATACGTGACATATACTATAGCAACTTCTAGTGTTATAGTCACCCGGGTAAGATTTTGGAACGTACCCCGGGTTGGGCAAGTATTATACATGCGGTATTCGACATGTATTATACATGGTATAATACAGTATAATACAATAAATTACTGTAATATACTGTATAATACAGTCAAAATATGTAAAAAACCCCTAGAAAATGGTCGAATGAAACCCTGCGGCACACTATGGCTGCGTTCCGATATTCACTACCAGTGAAAATCTATAGTATACGTGACGTAAACTATAGATTTTTAGTACTGGCAGTGAATATCGGAACGCAACCTATATAATTTTGCCCACTAGGGTTGCATTCTAAAACGTCTTATTTGAGGAAAATTTTACTCAATTTCTATAGTATATGTGACGTGAGCTATTGAGTATTGAGTAAAATTTTCCTCGGTAATTCTTCAGAATCACTACATCAGCACCAAATTCAATAAAATTGGGTCAATCGACTCGTTTTTGCACAAAACTAAAGAATCCTGCAGATAAAAATGTCGCTCTGCTCTGGGAAGCGAGATCACTGCTCATGAAATTCAGCCTTAAGCGTTCTTTAATTTGTTTTGTAGAAGGGGAAATGCTCACACATGCGCACGAGCAATCATCACATACGCATTAGATCTCCTTCCAGCCGTTACATTTTAAGTGATTCCGAGAGAGCCGGCGCTCGATTGGTTTATCGTCCAAGCTACGCATTGTTCCCTAGCGTTGTCGCGCAGTGAGGAGCGCCGTTTTAGCCAATCGACGTCTCACTTTCACGACGGTGCCGCGCGGGACACATCTCGTGCATGAGCGTCACGGTACTCGCGATTCGCGGCATCGCAGCGTTGCGTGTGTTGCGGGTTTGGTTATAAATCCCGCCATCTCCGTGCCCGTGGTCGCACGAGCTTACGATTGAAGTCTGCCGCTCCGTCGGCGATTGAATTCGACGAAGATAAACCAACCTGCTTACCGGCGTGCAAATCAGAAGAAACCGGGAGGGAAGATGTGATAAGAGACTACTCACGCGTCTTCTGAATGTTTGTTCCCCCGCCCGCTCCCGACGCAGGTGTTGATTATAATTTCGCATTAAAAGGAGAAGGATTCTGTGACCGCGTGCGTGAGTAAAAGTCCAAATCATGGCGAACGTGTCTCTCGACAAGGATATATTTTTCCGGCGAATGAAGCGTCTGTACGCCGCATGGAAGGTAAGGCGTGTTGCTTGATCCCGGCAAGCTGAACTGTTGTGTTCTCTCTCTTACACAGTCTTTCGTTTTCAACAGGATGAGGAGGTCGGCACTGATGATAGTTTCAGTAAGATGGATTGTCTCGTTTCTGCTGTTGGCACTGACGAAGATATCGTTTACAGCAAATCCATAGCATTGCAGGTACACATGTTTCACAATTGGAAATTTAACTGAGGACTGCTCGCTTTGAATATCTTAAAAAAAGAGATACGATATGACTGAACGTCTTTGCATATCGTCTTTGTATCGTCCTTTGTATATAATATTTTGGATTATTTATTTATTCGAGAAAGATATTGTGTAATTAGATACTTGCTGTTTCTAGAAATTAATTTTTAAAATTTATATTACATTCATCAAAGATATATCAATGATCCAAAGTTAATTTGCTAGAAATGTTCAATATAAAATAAAGTGATTTATTTTTGTTGATTCAGAAATGAATATGTGCTTTGTTTTAGACATGGCTGCTCAGTTATGAACTCACGGATACTATAATGATATTGGCAGAGGAGTCTATCAATTTCCTGGCCAGTAAAAAGAAAATTGAATTTCTGAGAAAAGTAGAGAATCAGAATTCCGAAGAAATGGGAGTACCACCTGTGAAATTATTTGTGAGAGACAGGGTATGTATGTTGTACACAGTTTATATAAGTATAATTTTTATTATCGAATACATCAGTAACACACTAAGGAATACTCGGATATTTTCTTATAGAGTGATGAAGATAAGGCAAATTTTGCAAAACTCATTGAAGTGATGAAGCAAAGTAAAAAAGGCAAAACTTTGGGAGTGTTTTCGAAAGAAAATTATCCAGGTGCCTTTATGGACGCATGGAGAGCCGCTTTAAAGAATGAGTCTTTTGATACAGTAAGCAAGCAATGATAGTCTTTTACTACATAAGTACATATAAATTGAAAAAGTGTAAAGTCTGTCTTTATGTAATTATAGGTTGATGTAAGTGCTGCAGCTGCTTATGTCATGTGCCCAAAAGAAGACAGCGAGATAATTACTATAAAGAAAGCTTGTCTGATATCTGTGGACGTTTTCACCAAGTACCTTAAAGATCAGATAATGGAAATTATAGACTCGGACAAGGTATATTTTCTTCAATTTTCCATGAAATTATAGCTATATTTGTAAAAAAAAAATAAAAATAAAATGCGAGATAGAAACATTACAATTATATATTTCAATTTCAGAAAGTTAAACACTCAAAATTGGCAGAAGGTGTAGATACAGCTATCACAAATAAAAAATATGTAACTGGAGTAGATATTACGCAAGTAGATATGTGTTACCCTGCAATTATACAAAGCGGTGGAAATTATTCGCTTAAATTTAGCGCTGTTAGTGACAAAAATACTACTCTTCACTTTGGTGTTATTGTTTGTTCATTGGGAGCACGTTACAAATCCTACTGTTCAAACATAGTGAGAACTTTGTTGGTTAACCCCACAAAGACAATTGAGGTATGTAGAAAATATAGAACATTATATCATAATACATAAATACTCATTAAAATCAAATTACAGAAAATTTTTCAGTATTGCAACTTATAATATATTGTTATAGGAAAATTATAATTTTTTGTTACAACTGGAAGAGGAAATCTTGAAAAAGTTAGTTGCGGGAACAAAAATAAGTGAAGTATATGAGACTGGTATTAAATTTGTGAAAGATGAGAAACCAGAAATGTTAAATCATTTAACGAAGAATTTTGGATTTGCTATGGGCATTGAATTCAAAGAAAGTTCTTTGCTATTGGGTCCAAAAATTCATGCAATAGCTAAGAAGGGCATGGTATTTAATGTTAATGTTGGTCTTGCAAATCTTGCCAATCCAGATGCAATGGACAAGGAGGGAAAGACATACGCGCTTTTCATAGGCGATACAGTTATAATAAATGAAGGACAACCCGCTACTATTTTAACGCCTTCGAAAAAGAAAGTGAAAAATATAGGTATATATGTGAAAGATGAGGAAGATGACGAAGAGGAGGGAAGCGGAAAAGAAAATGAACCAAAGCCAGAGATCTTGGGACGTGGAAAAAGAACAGCTGTAATAGAATCTAAATTGAGAACAGAGCATAGTTCAGAAGAGAAAAGAAAGCAACATCAAAAAGAATTAGCTCAACAATTGAATGAAATTGCTAAGGCTCGATTGGCTCAGCAGTCTGGTGGTAAGGAACAGGAAAAAATACGTAAATCAACAGTATCTTACAAAACCTTGAGTCATATGCCACGCGAATCGGAAGTCAAAGAGTTGAAATTATATGTGGATAAGAGATATGAAACTGTGATTTTACCTATTGCTGGTATTCCAGTACCTTTCCACATATCAACAATTAAAAACATTTCACAGTCAGTAGAAGGGGATTATACGTATCTTAGAATAAACTTCTTTCACCCTGGTGCAACCATGGGACGAAATGAAGGTGGATCTTACCCTCAGCCTGATGCAACATTTGTTAAGGAAGTAACATATCGAAGCACAAATACCAAAGAGCCCGGCGAGATCTCCGCACCGTCGTCAAACTTGAATACAGCCTTCAGGCTAATCAAAGAAGTCCAGAAGAAGTTCAAAAACCGAGAGGCGGAAGAAAGAGAAAAGGAGGATCTTGTGAAACAAGATACCTTAATATTATCACAAAATAAAGGCAATCCAAAGTTAAAAGACTTATATATTCGGCCGAATATTGTTACAAAAAGAATGACTGGTGGTTTAGAAGCGCACACAAATGGATTCCGCTATACTTCAGTCCGTGGCGATAAAGTAGACATTCTTTATAATAACATTAAGAATGCTTTCTTCCAGCCGTGCGATGGTGAAATGATTATACTGCTTCATTTTCACTTAAAAGTATGTATCATATTATTATCTAAACAAATATTTTTTAGATATCATGTAAGAGTGATATTAATTTTTAATGAAGAATTTGAGTATATATCTATATCGTCAGTATGTAAGTACATATATAAATATTTTGCATTTTTAGCATGCTATTATGTTTGGTAAAAAGAAACACGTAGATGTGCAGTTTTACACCGAAGTTGGAGAAATTACTACAGATTTAGGTAAACATCAACACATGCATGATCGCGATGATCTTGCAGCTGAACAATCGGAACGAGAACTAAGACATAAATTAAAAACCGCTTTTAAAAGCTTTTGTGAAAAGGTGTGTATAAATTTGTGATTTAATTAACTTATTGTTTTTTGTTGACTTCACATTTATTTCTACTGCGTAATGATACCTGTCTGTGTTGTACAAAGGTTGAAGGAATGACAAAGCAAGAGATAGAATTTGATACACCATTTCGGGACTTGGGATTTCCTGGTGCACCATACAGGAGTTCTGTTTTACTTCAGCCAACTAGTGGATGTTTGGTTAATCTCACAGAATGGGTAATGCATCTTGATAAAACAAAATTAATTTTTCCAGAAAAATAAAATATTATGTTAATATAATGTTCGATTTTAGCCTCCATTTGTTATTACGTTGGAAGATGTTGAGTTGGTTCATTTTGAAAGAGTACAATTCCATTTAAAGAACTTTGACATGATTTTCGTTTTCAAAGATTATCACAAAAAGGTAGCGATGGTAAATGCTATTCCTATGAACATGTTAGATCATGTTAAGGAATGGTTAAAGTAAGTGATATTATTACTTAATGTATAAAGTTGGTCTTTATATTAGACAATAAAATTTACATATAATTATTAAATTTATAATTTCCTGTTTAGTTCGTGTGACATTCGATATTCGGAAGGTGTCCAGTCTTTGAATTGGACAAAGATTATGAAGACTATAACAGATGATCCTGAAGGATTTTTTGATAGCGGAGGATGGACGTTCTTGGATCCAGAAAGTGATGCTGAGAATGAAGAAGTTGAAGATGAAGAAGAGGAAGAGGATGATGCATATGAGGTTCGA
Source organism: Crematogaster levior (assembly GCA_901521435.1). Lineage (NCBI taxonomy): Eukaryota > Metazoa > Arthropoda > Insecta > Hymenoptera > Formicidae > Crematogaster > Crematogaster levior. Next base: position 132,497 of record CABEGB010000870.1, on the reverse strand, counting down.
AAATTAAGATAATATAATTTTCTAAAACCATAGGACTGGATAAACATATATTATGTGTATTTAACTTATTTACAGCCATCCGATATGGAAAGTGAGGAAGAATCTGATGATGATTCTGAATATTCCGAAGCTTCTGAAGATGATGATAGTGAAGGTACTTTATCCACAATTATTCTATTATATTTTTTTTTTTATTTTCCAATTTATTTCATTTTTCCTATTATATATATTTTTTTTTATGTTTTTTCTAGAAGAAGAATTAGGCAGTTCTGAGGAATCGGGAAAAGATTGGTCGGATTTGGAAAGAGAAGCGGCCGAGGAGGATAAGGAAAGGGGAGAAGATCGTTATCGTGACGATTATAGTTCTAGTAAAAAGAAGAAAGGAAGCCGAAGACAATCTCCGTCTCCTTCAAAAGATAGGTAAAACATATATATATTTATAGATGTATTTGATATTTTAATATTCTTATTGAATATTGACTTTAAATATCTATTCTTTGTTTTATATAAGACATAATTCTAAGCACAAGAGTTCCAACTCAAAGAGTAAGAGTTCATCCAACAGTAAGGATAAACGATCGTCGGACAAACATAGGTAAATATGATTCCTTATAGTTTACAAATAGCAGATATTTGCACGTCAAATAAATTTTTTTTTTGCGAAATTATATCGAGTTTTGTGCTTAATAATTAAAGAACGGATCGATCACGGAGTGGGGGCTCACACAAGAAAGGGTCTCCTTCCAAATCATCCAAACACAGGTGATTACCGACAAGTTTTATGTTTTTGGTGTTATTATAATTGAAATTTGTTTGTTTAGTCCCAAAAAGAGTGATAGACACGATAAAAGTAAGTCGTCGCATTCTTCGTCCAGCAGTAAGAAACGTCCTCGTGAACGGAGCTCGGAAAGAAGCGACAGAGGATCTAAGAGATCTAAGTAAGTAATAACTAATAAATAGTATATAATAGATCTGTAATGATTTTAAATATTTAATTATTTAATTACACGTTTAATTATTAAATTCTTACAGGAAGTAAATGTGAAGCGAATCTGCACACTGAGAAAAGAGCACAGGAAATTACAGCAAATACCACACGCTGATTCCAAGTAAAGCTTTCTTAAGATATAACAATTTGTAAGAATAGTACATTTTCTTGCATTGAGTGAGCAGAGTAAAAATGAATCAATAAGGGCTGGTTTTCAATAGTTTAAACTTAGATTGAAGTTTAAACTATGCGCACATGTGTTCTGCGCAGAGTAAAACTTCAGTTTAAACTTCAATCTAAATTTAAACTATTATTGAAAAACCAGCCCTTATTAGTGTTATATTTTTACTCACTTTTTTCGAGTATTACGTATAAACATTTAGTTCTAGTATAACTTCATTTAAACAATGACAAACACATTCATCCTTATATTTGAAATTTCAAATGTGCATAACAAAATTTTGTATGAAGTCAAAATAAGAATGTATGCGTATAATATTAATATATTAAATATGTGTATCCGTTGTATTTTAATTTTCTTTGTTATATTTCTCCAACAAATTGTCGGGAAAGATATATGGCGTTTCCTTTGTAATTTTTGTGTCTTTATAATATTTATTAAAAAGATCATCTTTTCTTCGCCAGCAGTTAAAGATCAAATAAAAAGACAATTGTTGACAGCAACCTGGCAATATTGATAGCTTTATTAGCAATTACGTTTCGACCCTTGGTTTGGGTCCTCTTCAGACAAATATTACAGTTCAACAGCGCATGTATAAATACGTTGTGTGTCGAAAGCAGTCTATGTATGAACCAGTTGAAAAGAGCGGTATCAATACGTAAAACACAGAATGTCCGTCTTAAATCTATAACGGCAAATTCAAGACTGAATTCAAGGCTGCTGAACTGTAATATTTGTCTGAAGAGGACCCAAACCAAAGGTCGAAACGTAATTGCCAGGTTGCTGTCAACAATTGTCTTTTTATTTGATCTTTATAATATAGTTTTTAAGTATATCTCATTCCATTTTTTATTTGATAAGAGGATTTGCAGTATGTCTCTTCTCAGTTTTCCGTGACACATGCAAGGTATAAAGATAAATTTGAAGTGTCTCTTTTTGTCAAGACGTATTGGTTTAGAAAAATCTGTCTGATGACTTGCCGTGATATTTTAGAATTTATGAAAGATACTCAAATTTACATCTGTACTGTTAAGAGATATGTAGAACATCATTAATATATATATATGTAAGCATTTCTGATGGAGCTTAATTATCATGGTAGAAAGAAAATAACAATAGAAATGCAAGACAATGTACTACTAATAAATGCAATTCATCGTTTTATGGATTACCTTATGTAAGTTTTTTTTATGCTTATTAAGATTTAAAATTCTCTGCGTACTATAAAAATTTTTCTTTTTCATTGGATTTATTATTATAACATTATATATATACATTTCATATTATTTAAAAAACAATACATCTTATTTGACTTTTTATACTTTGGTTACTCAGAGAAGTGGAAATACACTTGTAATTCCTCTCATTGAGCCTATGCATTATATGTACGCTGAGAAAGGATCATTGATTTGAAATATGAAGGAAGCCGAAAGAATTAGAAATTATTTGAAACTCATTTACATAGTTCTCAGATTTATATCTTAACACAATAAAACCATTTTTAAGTTATTTAACATTAATGTACAAATGTCATTTGTGGTTTTTATATTCCAAAATGTATGTAATGTTGATACATGAAAATGATTGTTTTTATTAAAACGCCCCACTTACTCGTGAACGAAATTCACCATTATTATACGATAGTATTGTAGATTTCTAGAAAAATATGTGATCTGAGTACAATGTATGTGCGATAAATTACAGAAAAAAGAGAAACGAGACAAGAAATACTAATGGTAACTATTTTTTATTAAACGTTTGTAATAGATAGCATAAGATCAAACTGTATATTGTTATATAACGATTTTTCTGATAGATTTAATCCATTTACATACGCACGGCTGTATATATGAAAGAAAGTGAAAGTCCCACAAAAAGTATGAATCGAACCTTCCGTTCTCAATTTAGACATGTATTATAATAATGAGACAATAAAATTAGCAGAGCAGAAAACGGAAAACATGATCTCATAACCCCGTCGTGTTTTGATTATGCTGAAATTTCCGATTTAGCTGCGTCATATAATAAACGGCAGAACAGAAAAGTCATGTTCAGTAACATGGTAAATAGAAGTGAAAGTACGCTCCTTCGATGAATAGTTCTGCAACTTTCTCTATGACTTATCGCTAGTAGCATACATAATTCAAAAGAGATCCTTACGAGAATACGTGATTAATTTCACGATATACGAACTGCATGTTTTGAGGAATGTCAATTTTACTGCTAAATAATTTGTTACACTGTCAAAGGACCAATGAACCAAAGACAAAATTACTTTGTTATAAAGTACATTACGATATTTATTCTTATCCAAGTATATACGCAATACATATATTAATATATCATTAATAAAAGTTATTCTCTATTGTGATATATGGGAAACGTAATCGCAAACAGAAGATGATACACACACATACATATAAACTATTTTTTCATATCTTTATTTATGAAAAGTAAAAACTCTTTCTATATCATAAAAAGAATTTTGTCAACTACGAAAAAGAGATACAGCTGTTCATAAATACTACAAAAAAGGAGACAGCTGTTCATATAAATATTTTTTTACAAAGATACTTAGAATGATTATTTTTTTATGATTTTTTTTTACATGACGAGACGACGACGACGAGAGATGACAACGATAGTACAAGAAGAAAAAATTTAATTTCGACCTATTTGATCGATCTGGGTCTGAAGATTGTTCACCACTTCGGGTGGCACATGTTCGCCCAAGATCTCGAAGAGATTGATCCTCTGGTCTCCGGGAATCGATTCGTAAGCGGCCAGCTCGATGCCCTCTTGGACCTTTTGTATGGTCGCATCCTTGGGGATAAGATAGGTGTTCTGAGCTTGTCGTATCGCTTCATTACTGAAAATTTGTCCATCTTTCTGTGGGTACGCTGCAATCGCGCCCACTAGAAGTAACGTGGCTAGAACTATAGTGTGAAATCCCATCTGGAAGCAAATGCGAGAAAATTATTAAACAGCATTCACGTAATGAACGGTTCGAGAACATAAAACCTCGAAGACTTCGAAATATATACAGATGATTAGAGGATGAAGACTTCAAGATTATATTATATGTATATATATATATATATATATATAAATAAGATCTCTCATATATACATATATATATATAAATAAGATCTCTCTTGTAGAGTTTCGCAACTCTTTGCATAATTCATCAACTCTGCGTCACGCTCGAAACAAAAATTATGAAGCAATTTAAATGTCACGTCAACATAAGTTTGTCATCATGTAAGATGCAGAGGACAATAAGATTTCAGTTGTTGGCGAGAGTTTTGTATCGAAAGCGAAAAGCGTTGGTCCGATCTCTCCTTAATGGTCGAGGTCGCGAAATTGGAGCAACGGTTTACGGAGAATTTACTTCGTGATGCAAAATAAAAACCGGATACTCCGCGGTGAAAATATTATTTTTATAGAAATTTATATTATTATAGAATATATTTATAATTTATATATATATTGCGCGAAATTAATATTTCTCACTCATAATTTGAAGTTATAAAAATGTAAATATTACACGAAGAGAGAGATGTGTGACACGTTAAAACTTTATATATTTATTTTTCTTTTCTTTTTAGAAATATGTACGGTATACTGCGCACTTTGCAAAAAAGTTTAAAAGAGACAAAAATAGATGAAACCAGTTGAGTAGCAGCGAAATACACATACATATAAACAAAATGTGAAAATAAAGTTCACTTTTTTTCTTGGAGCAAGGAAACAATGGGTTTTTTACTATATAAATTGTGGTACTCACGTTGAAATGCGTTTCACAATCGGCCACTTCGAAATGAAACTAAGCGTGCTGCAACGCAGGTTGCTTTTATACCGCAGATGTGTGGTGGCAGAAGAGCGGTGAATGCCACTCCCATCCTCCTCAAGGAAGACGTACCGTCCAACTGTGCTTCAAATTATACAAATATTCGTTACATATTACACATTTCGAGGATTGGTAAAAAACCTTAAAGGTGGTATAAATTCTGAAGAAGTACAAAAAGAAGGAAAACAAAAATAAAGAGGATAAAGAAAATGTACTTAGTCATAGATGTAAGTTTTCACTTGTATTTTTCGCTTATGTCATACGTGGATATCAGACAAAAGCGATACAGAAATATTTTACGTTTAATACCGCAATTCAAATGTATCTTTTTTTGCGAGCATACATTTATAATAATTTTTTAATATGTTACAACGAAAAAATTTCACTGTTTATGCAAATCAAAGGATAAATGAAACTGTTGCTGCGAAAAATCTTCAACGACGCAAATTTTCGAGCCATTTCACTTGGTACATTCTCGAGGAACATCGTGCGACCTGCTAAATATCGGTGTCCCATTGACCAATATACGACACAGTCGAGATTTGCTGTTACCTGTATCGGCTCAAGAGTTTCACTTTTATGAATATATTTCTTTCTCGAATTTTGAAATTGTTTCGTAACATTATCGTCTATTTCTAATACTGGATGAACAACATTTGTGTCTGTAAATATCAACTTTCGACGGTTAGAAAGTATAAAGAAAGAGAGTTTGACATTTAATAATGTAAAACAAGAATTAATATTAATTGTGAAAAAGTATTCATAATTTGTTGTTTTTTTTGTCTTGCTTCATTATTGATATTAAAACGGAAGCGAAAGAATCATAAAGATTCGTGAGTTACGAAACAATGACTTTTTCAGGTTTCTATCGTTCGTAAGATATTTGCATTTAATAGTAATTTCCCCGCAGGTTTATCGCAAATTTCTCCTTCGTTGAAAACAAGTCGTCCCCTAAGGACAGTTGCGATTACTTTTCCAAATAGGACTTTTCCTTGATACGGTGTCAGCTGTAAAATTAAATATTTTTGTAGATGAGGAGATCTTTTATCATGTTTTTCACATTTTTAATCGAATAGCTTATTATGTATTTATTTACTTTGTTCTTGTGGTGAATGTCATCTGCCTCGATCTGCGAAAATACAATTTTCTGATAATAACCATGTGAAATGCTCTCTACCTTTCGAAATTAATACAACGTATGTACACAGCAGAACTGACCTTAATAGATTCCTCAGGATTCCAAATAACGAAATCCGCGTCCATTCCAACTGATAAGTCACCTTTACGATCTTCGAGACCACATAATCTTGCGGGCTGACTGCTTAATAGCTTCGAGAGATCGGAAAGTGATATACCTCTTGTTCTCGCAGCTGTCCATATTAGCGGTAATCCTATTTGTATTTTTGAAGAAATCCTTATCTATCTTTTTCTCTTTTACAATATTTCTTTCTCTCATGCTCTATATTCCTTGATAAGTAAATACCAAATTGTAATGAAGAAATTCCACCCCAAGCAGTCAGAAAATTTCCGTAAGTTTTCAATTCTGGCACGCAGGGAGAGTGATCCGAAACAATCATGTCTAATGTTCCGTTTTTAATACCATCCCACAATTGTTCCTGTGAATATATATGTAATATTGAAAATCGACTTATCACGAATAAATTCGAGTCTTATGATATTAAATATGTCGAAATCACTTGAAAAATTTGCTCGATTAAAATACTTCTACGCACATCGATAGATGTGTAGTGAATCTTTTCAAATACTGTTTTAGAATATCTGAGTATCGAAGCAAAGATGACACATTATTATTGAAATTATTTAAGAAGGACTGACGTAGTTTGTAGGAAAAAGAAGATTTGTCTAATTACTCGGTTACTTTTTCTTCTGATTGGCGGGCAGCATTTAAATTCAGTAGAACCTGCTGGTATCTCTTCCGCGGTCAGTATCAAATAGTGATAGCATGTTTCCACGGTTAAAGGTGCACCATGAGCTTTGGCATCATTTATTAATGTCAAACATTCCGCGCTTGACAAATGCACTATGTGGCATCGGAAGCTTGAAAGTTTTATATAACATTATTTTTATACAAAACACACATCGAAACAAACGCCAAATTTCTCTCTCTCTCTCTCTCTCTCTGACTTACTTATATTTCATACACCAATCACAAATTAATTTTACGGCATCAAGTTCCAGGATATCAGGACGAGTACGCAAGAAAGTGTCGTACAATTCTGGATTGTCTGAAAGCACACGACAGGAAAAAAATTTATGCTGCGAAAAGATAAAAATGTTACTCGTACGTACCAATCGGTAATCGATTCATTTTTTCATTCCGCTCATATTCTGCGTGAAACTACAAGCACATTTGTGATTAGTCGTCGCGAATAGATTTAACGAAAACATATATGTGCAATAGATAGTGTAGATACCGCCAGTACAGTCTTTGTAGGCAGCAATTCCACAAGAGTTTTCCTAACGTCATCCACAGAGACATGGGGAAATTCGTCGACTCCGCTCGGGCATAAGAAGCACTTAAAACCAACTACACCTGCGTCTATTAATGACTGCAATTCGTGCTAAAAAAATAAAGAAGGTGATCAGTCATGTTTTCTCGCAATTGTAGAGAATTTCAAGTGTGTCAAGTAGTAAATAAGTTCTAAATCTATGTTTTTGAATTTATTATAATTTTTGTAATTTCATTATATCATTAAAATCTGTATATAATAATTATATACAGATATAGTAATTAATTTATTTCATTAAGCTGTTATACATTTAAAAAATTTACAGATGCATTAAAAATAATTATTTCTACTGATCAATTATAATTATTTCTATCAATTAAAGAGAGTATTGTCACTTTTGCATCTCGTAATATTTTTTATATTACAGTAGTGGAAAAATCTTCATAAAAGTGTTTTCTTTAAACTTTTTCTACTGTTCCCATATATTTTTCTCACCCTATTTTCTTCATATATTTTTCTCACCCTATTTTCTTGAGGTACGAATTTAACATAATTCTGAATTTTTACAAAAATTCTTTTACCTTTTAAATTTAAAAGTGTGGCACTTTGCAGGCCGAAAACCAAATGTTTGCAAAGATGAAGAATCTGATTCTGTTCTTATGATCCCGTTCTTATAATTAATCTTTCTTTAATACAAAAGTTAAAAATTTTAATTTTTTTCAAGTAAAAAGAAATATGTCTTTCTCTCTCTTAGACGGTCAGACTGGTCTTGTGTTCAATTTCTGCGAGAATTTATGTACATTATTCAGCTCAACAAAACTACGTACCGAATAATGTCAAACTTGAAACATAGTCTCAAACTGAAGGATTTACTATAATAATATAGTAAATATAAAAAATAGCCTATAAATTATATAATCACATGATTAAATTGAAAATTAATTTAATAATGATTCTATTAAACATTTTCGAAATTAAAGCAAAGAATTTAATGCAAAAAATATTAACGAGGGTAATGTTTCTGTAGACCAGCCATATTTTTATTTATTTGTTTTGTTCATATAACGATCAAGTACAGTTTTTAAAATCATAATTATCCATGAAATTCTTATATGAATAAATTCTTAAATTTTATATCTGTATTTACAGATATGCTGTAAAATGGTATACATTTTCACCGAGATTAAACTCACTGTTGATTATAAGTCTTTATAGAAGTTTTCCACCTTGTGGCTTAACAGCTTGCAATTTGATTCCATTATCAATGGCGACTTATGGTGCAGTAAGTATAAGGACTCGAATTTTTACATTTACAATATAACACAAGACAACTGTACATCTGTATTTTATTCAAGGTAGTACGAACAGGCATATCCTACTTCACAACATTCTTATCACTTAAAAATTAGTTACTTCTATATTTATTTGAGTCTTCTTAATCTTGTTAAAGTCTTTGCATACTCTTTGGGGGTTCGTAATAATAGTTCGCAATAATAATAACTCACATTCTATTTATTATTAACACAAAAAGCACTTTAAAATCTAATATAAATATAACCACATTTGTAGTATTATAACAGTCGCAATTCGTACTAACAATTGTGAGCGTAAGAAAAGTGTCTAATCAATAAAACGATAAGATAGTGCTTGTGCTAGGGCTACGATGTGCGTTCTCTCGCGTTGTTACTCGTGTCTTTACTGCGTCACGCGATACCATTATTTTAGCATATGATATGCTGAAAAAAATATGTGACAAATACTAGAGTATAAGAAAGGAAGAATGTCAGTTGATATTATAGAGTGACATTATAGATAAAATACTACTACTGGCTACTTGACGATCTTTGACATTCTGTAATTTTTTAGACAGCTCGGACTTAACAATGAGTCGATGGCACATGTAACGTCGTCATTTATATCGTAACTGCTAAACAGAAACGAAATATCATGTTGGAGCACGTTCTACGAGAATACGATGTCAATAAAATATTTTTGTCACGCTTAGGTCTTTGGCCGTTCCAAAGTAAACTCGTGAGAAATTCGTTACCGATGTTTTATCTTATATTTGAAATAAGTTATTGTCCGTTCGAGGTAATGTGTATCGATTAATGTTCAGACAATCTCATACAATATAACTGTTTTGCCACAAGTGTTTCAGTTAAAAAAAAATTGAGACGTAGATTTCACACATAGATTTTAATGTTGCATGATCATCGAGACGATGCGCAAATGGTCTTTGAGAGTTGCTATCAACTTGTCGTATCAAGCGCCTTTATAGTAAGATTGTGGAATGCGATTTGGAATCGCGACAAGGTATTTTCTATAACAATATGCGTCACCTACGTTTCTTTAATCACTGTCTCAATATGATATTTTTATTGATATATTCTATACGTTGCGATCAGTTCCGTCGTTTATACGAAGCCATGAACGATCATTGGGATATATTTACGAATGAATTAGAAATTCGTACTCTACAAAATTATTCTGTCATGTCGCGAAAATTTACAATTTTTTACTCGAGTGAGTACACGATAATAGAGTATTACGTAATTTTTAGAATAAGGCTATAGCAAGATATGCGTAATTACAAAATATAGTGCGTTGAAGATTATTAATGCGGACATGTCTTTCATGGAATTGCAGCTATGATGTATCTTTTAAGTTCAATGTTTATAATAATCCCGTTGACATCGACGTTCCTAGATATCATATTACCTCTTAACGAATCACGTCCACGAATCTTAGCGATCGATGTTGAATTTAGAGTAGATACAAACGAGTACTTTATGCCGATTTTTTGTTACACTACTGCTATAATTGTGGTAGGTATAAGCATAATGGTGGGTGCTGATTCAATGCATTTCGCATGTACCACTCATGCATGTAGTTTATTCTCAATTATCAGGTAAGTGTAGCATAATATCGCAGGCAACACATACGATAACTATACCGTGGATCATTTTGAGAAATACTTCCTAAGAATCATAAGTATTTCGCAGTGAACAAATTGAATATGTCACATCGACGCAACATATGCAAAAACAATGCGAATGTGACTCGGAAGAACATGAATTGTCGAAAGAGCAAGTGATATACCAGCAATATGTTATATGTTTGAAAAAATATCAACTCGCACTAAAGTAAGTTGCCGGGTAAAAATTATTTTTCAAGGATTATATTTTGTGTATAATGTAATAAGTTATATATATGTTGGTTTTCGAAATATTCGACTGGATGTTTTATAATGGAACACCCTGTATATATATACACTATAAAAATTACTTTGCTATCATTGTATTCTTAGGTTTGTCGATATATTGAATTCGACGCATCAAACGGTTGCAGTAATTTTCTTGTTGTTGATTGTTGTATCATTAAGTCTCATTGGAATTCGAGTAAGATTTAAATAATTACTTTTTAACACACACACAACAAAATAGAGAGCAAAAATAAATAGCACAGACTTTTTAATGAATTCTGGATAAAATAAATCTTATTAAATTTTTATATTAATGTATTAAATGAAAAAAAATAATATTATAATAGTAAAATTATTATATTATTATTACGCAAATTTATTGGATACACTTATTGATGTATTGTAGATTGTCTATGTATTGGACCAACTCGAAGAAATGATTAGATTTGCGTTTATAATTATGGGAGCGTTGTTGCAACTGATGATTATGTGTTATTCCGGTCAGAAATTAATGGACGAAAGCCAGAATATATTCCATCGAGCGTAATAATTACTCTATTTCTTAATATTTCTTAATATTTAAATACACATTTATAAATACGCATTTCGAAATATAATTTTTTTCAAATTAATGATATTTCAGATAATAAATTCAATTTTAATGTTAATAAATCGAGCTTTAGTTATTATATAATAATAATATTTTTGTTTGTAAGTGAGAACAGATTGAATACTCTTAAAGTAAAATTCACCAAGATCTTAGAGCATTATTTTGAAATTCATTTTTTCAGATATGCAGCGGAATGGTACTTGTTCTCACCGAGACTAAAATCGCTGCTACTTATAACTCTTTACAAAAGTATTGTACCGTGCAGCTTAACTGCAGGTAATTTAATACCGTTATCAATGTCGACTTATGCCACGGTAAGTACGAAATTTCATTAATTTTTATGCAATTTATGAAAAACGACTTACTCATTTTTATATTCGATTCAAGGTGGTACGAGCGGGCATGTCTTATTTCACGACATTTTTGTCGATTAAAGATTAACTTATTTGAATTTTCAGCCAAAGACGGGATAACGTTAGACCAATCTTGTTATTCTTATTCTTCGAAGACAGTTTCATACATGTTTATGTGCATTTTGCATATTCGTATGCGTAAATATATTTATGTAAAAATTTGCGAAAACGAACCTGATTTCCTGACACCACTCCGCCCCAGAAAGCAACGTCTACAAATATTTGGAATAGAATTCCTACAACACATGAGACAGATGTGTATGTCTGAAAGTAATTTCACCGTTCAGACGGTCGTCATAGAAGAACATAGATTATTACAAAGGCATATCCGCGATCGTGGTGACACCGCCAGCCGCGGCCGCATGTGTAGCGGTGTGAAATCCTTCCCATTCGGTTCTTCCGGGCTCATTTACATGTACATGGGAGTCTATTATTTCAGGCATTAGCACTAACGAGTCGTAATCATTAAATCATTAAATAAAATGTTAGGATATATTTCTGAAATGCATGTCGATTTGCATCTGGTTCGCTGTCTCGAGCGTTTTATGCGAAATTTACCTATGATAAATATCGTACAACGTCTTCACTGGTGTTATGCAATATTTGGCGTTATGCATATTTCCTGGATTTTTTCATCAATTATGATTAATGTGGTCGGTTGCACGCTATTTAAAAATTAGCGCTTACAGTTAGCGCTGCCAACCGTGAATGCAAGCGTGCGATTTTAATATGTGAAACGTATGATATTCATAAGTAAAAGTGTAAAAAATATTTAACATTAAACACTTTTATTTATTCTAATTAATCTGAAAATGAATATCATATGTTTCGTGTATTGCCGCGTTCTGAATATTGAAGATATTCAATCAATCGCACCCTTGAATTCACGGTTGCCAGCGCTAGTATAACCATAACAAAAAATCAGTCGACTACTTGCTGTCGCCAAGTAAACACGTGTCGTGTGTTGTGTGTATTTCTTTGAGTGATTTTCAGTTAAACAATTACTCGGTGGTGATCGACAGTGATTAGTGATCGAGTGAGTGAAACGTGAGTGAAAATGTGTGAAACGTATGTTTATAAAAGAAGAACATTTTCGACGATCATTCTCTTTGCCAGTAGTATTTTTACAAATTTAAATGAAGGGAATTAATTGACGTCAAACTGGCATATGATATATCACATGCCTCGGTGGTCGAATTGGTATGACACCGGCACGGAATGGGGGAGTTCCAGGTTCGAATCCTGGCTGAGGTAATATTTTTCGCAATAAATTCTTCATCTTATAAGTTTGACATTAGATCCATTTATCCCAAAATGTAAATCTAATTTAGATTTCAAAAAATTGGTGAATCACTGCGATGAAAGTCTGACAAACCAAGTCGGCTCGCAGCTCACCAATCATATGCCAGTTTGACGTCAATTAATTCCCTTCATTTAAATTTGTAAGAACATTTTCGTTTAATTACTCAGCTGTGGATTGTCAGTGATTTAATATCTACATGAAAGTCATGGAAGTCACAAGAAATATTGATTACGATTCATCCATCTTTCAAGGAACTAAAATAACACACTGAAGTCACACACATCGCATCTCTACAGGTAAGTGATTGAGAAAAATTCCTGACTCACTTTTGACACTTCTTTGCAAAATTATCTCTTAAGCTTAATTTTTCAATTACAAAAATAAATAGTAGTAAGTGAGCAAGAGTGAGAATAATTCAGAGTGAGAGCAAGTGAGTGAGTGAGAGAGAGAGAAAGAGAAAGAATGTGTCATGTGCGTGTATCGTATACGTATAGCTAAGGCTGAACGCCCCACCTGCGTCGGACGATAAGTTGCGTCGTCCCTGCCTACCTTCGGTACTCGTTCCGTAATTCGTTAACTATTTCTGTTTATAATTCAAAAACTAAGCTTCGGAGAAAATTTTGGTAAAGGAAAAATCGTCTCAGAATTTACTCAGGAATATGACATTTCAATGTTTCAAGGTTGTTATTGTTAGTTACAAATTGCATATTTTTTCTTAAAACAACTATGTGTTTTCTTGACACCAATTGGTTCCTCTCATTATTCTGTGCATAAAAGTATTGAGGTAAGGTCATCGAAAAGTAAATATTTTACGAGATATTTTACAGTTTATGTAAAATTATGAAATTATTTCAAGCTTTATAACTCGGAAAATACTTAATAAAAAAATACTTTATTATAGTGTTTTGGAAAGCTCTTGAAGTCAGCTACAAGAATATGTAATAAAAAATAGGGAATGCCATTTAAAAAAATTGAGGTGACTTTCATGTAACTTTCAAATAATTCTTCAAGGTCAAACCAATGGTATCATCTTATGGGCCCCTCGAAACCAAATAACTTTTGTCTGAAAAATTTTTCTCTCCCGGGCTTGGTTTTCGAAATATTCGACTGGATGTTTTATAATGGAACACCCTGTATATATATACACTATAAAAATTACTTTGCTATCATTGTATTCTTAGGTTTGTCGATATATTGAATTCGACGCATCAAACGGTTGCAGTAATTTTCTTGTTGTTGATTGTTGTATCATTAAGTCTCATTGGAATTCGAGTAAGATTTAAATAATTACTTTTTAACACACACACAACAAAATAGAGAGCAAAAATAAATAGCACAGACTTTTTAATGAATTCTGGATAAAATAAATCTTATTAAATTTTTATATTAATGTATTAAATGAAAAAAAATAATATTATAATAGTAAAATTATTATATTATTATTACGCAAATTTATTGGATACACTTATTGATGTATTGTAGATTGTCTATGTATTGGACCAACTCGAAGAAATGATTAGATTTACGTTTATAATTATGGGAGGGTTGGTGCATCTGATGATTATGTGTTATTCCGGTCAGAAATTAACGGACGGAAGCCAGAATATATTCTATCGAGCGTAATAATTATTCTATTTCTTAATATTTAAATACACATTTATAAACACGCACTTCGGAATATTATTTTGCTTAAAATTAACGATATTTCAGATAACAGATTCAATTTTAATATTAATAAATCGAGCTTTAGTTATTATATAATAATAATATTCTTTCGTTCGTAAGTGAAAAAAGATTGAATACTCTTAAAGTAAAATTCACCAAGATCTTAGAGCATTATTTTGAAATTCATTTTTTCAGATATGCAGCGGAATGGTACTTATTCTCACCGAGACTAAAATCGCTGCTACTTATAACTCTTTACAAAAGTATTGTGCCATGCAGCTTAACTGCAGGTAATTTAATACCGTTATCAATGTCGACTTATGCCGCGGTAAGTACGAAATTTCATTAATTTGTATGCAGTTTATGAAAAACAACTTACTCATTTTTATATTCGATTCAAGGTGGTACGAGCGACCATGTCTTATTTCACGACATTTTTGTCGATTAAAGATTAACTTATTTGAATTTTCAGCCAAAGACGGGATAACATTAGACCAATTCTCGTTATTCTTTGAAGGTAGTTTTATACATGTTTATGTGCATTTTGCATATTCGTATATATATGTATAAATGCGTAAATATATGTATGTAGAAATTTGCGAAAACGTACCTGATTTCCTGGCACCACTCCGCCCCAGAAAGCAACGTCTATAAATATTTTTGTATACGCTTCCCTTGCTTTAGCTTTAAGATTATCCAAAGTGGTAGTGGGCGGAATAGAATTCCTACAACACATGAGACAGATGTGTATGTCTGAAAGTAATTTCACCGTTCAGACGGTCGTCATAGAAGAACATAGATTATTACAAAGGCATATCCGCGATCGTGGTGACACCGCCAGCCGCGGCCGCATGTGTAGCGGTGTGAAATCCTTCCCATTCGGTTCTTCCAGGCTCATTTAGATGCACGTGGGAGTCTATTATTCCAGGCATTAGCACTGACGAGCCGCAATCATTAAATAAAATGCCGGGATACTTCTGAAATGCATGTTGATTTGCATGTCGTTCGCTGTTTCGAGCGATTTATGCGAGATTTACCTGTGATAAATATCGTACGACGTCTTCACCGGTGTCGTGCAATATTTCCTGGATTTTTTCATCACTTACGACTAATGTGGCCGGTTGCACGCTATTTGCGAAGACTGTTCTTTGAGATACGAAAGCGCAGATTCGTGAATCTCCTTGAAGATACATGTTTGACCGGGCACCGTCGAGTAATAACTGTGGGTGCGTTCTGTTATGCACTGCAAGTACTGTACTACGAATAGCGTCCCGAAATAGGTAGCTGTGTACTGTGACAGTGCTGCCTTGAAGTATATAATATAGTGACCGGCAAAAATAAAAAGCCACTTTCTCGTTTATTCTGTTTTATTTTAGGAAATAATAAAAATATAAAAAAATGCTGCTTTTATTGATGAAAAAAAGAGCATTTAGAATTTACTTTCGGGTTTTATTTGAACAATCATATAAATTACTTTTTATCTTTCCGCTTTACTTATATTTCTTAAATATTGCTATTTCTTAAATTGACAAAATTAAAAAGCCAGTGATATAATATGTACAATACTTTGTGAATACGTTCACAATTTTGTTTGTCTTGAAGTTTACTATGTTCGCGTTATTGCGTTCAACTTCACGTTACTACGTTCATTTGTTTCTGACATTAGTTTGCTTTGGTTATTGTCCAATGTTTGTGGTACAAAATGAGAGGACAATTTCCACACAGATCCGAAACCTAATTGTACGAGACATTAAAAGAGGTCTTTCCCAACGAAATATTGCTAAAAATACGAAGTAAGTAGAGGAGCAGTAGAACAAATCAGTAAGAAGTTCCAGTCAACTGGATCAGTGGCAGATCGAAGCGGAAGAGGTCGAAAACGAGCAACATCCAAGCGGGAAGATACGAAAATAATCCGAGAAGTTAAGAAAAATTCAAAAATTACTGTCAGAGAAATTCGGGAAAATATAGATCTTAATGTTTCTGACCGCACGGTACGTCGCAGACTTCGTGAAGCGAATTTATATAGCCGATTCGCACATAAACGACCTTTTATCAGCGCTACCAATAAGAAAAAACGTTTGCAATTTGCTCAGAGGTACGCGAATATGTCATTGGACTTCTGGAAAAAAGTTCTTTGGAGAAAGAACTTTTTTCAGATGAAAGTAAATTTGAGTTATTTGGACAAAAGAAGCGGATTAGAGTCTGGAGAAAACATGGAGAAGAGCTTCAAGAGCGACATATTCAGAAAACTGTAAAACATGGTGGAGGAAATATTATGGTCTGGGGCTGTTTTTCATGGGCAGGAGTAAGAAATCTTGTCAAAATTGATGGGATTATGACGGCAAATGTTTATATTGATATAATTAATGAAAACTTGGAGGAGTCTTTACTGAAGCTCGGGCAGAAGATAATTATATTTTTCAGCAAGATAATGATCCGAAACACACAGCAAAGAAAAGTAAAACTTTTTTCCATCCCTGTCGCATTAAACAACTTGAATGGCCACTGCAGTCTCCAGATTTAAATCGTACTGAAAATCTGTGAGCAATTCTGGATAATAGGATCAACAAGAGCGGAATAACTAATAAGAATTCCTATTTTGAAGCAGTACAATTAGCATGGGAGAATTTGGACTCACAACATTTGAAAAATTTAATTGAAAGTATACCAAGAAGACTTCAAAAAGTAATTGAGGCTAAAGGAGATCATATTAACTATTAATTGAAATTATAGTAGTTTTCTAAAATTAAAATATACTATACTATACATTAACTGGCTTTTTTATTTTGTCACACTTTATTATGTAATTTTTTAGAAATAAATACAGCATTATACGTTAAACTAAAAATTGAACCTTTCCTTAATTAAAAACTTTTAATTAATGAATGTATTTTCAATTTCAGTACAAAAAATTAAAATATAAATATCTTGTAAAACTTTATAAAGCAAACTAGTTCTACAAATAATAAGATGGCTTTTTATTTTTGCCGGTCACGTATAACGTCATTGATTTTGATGTATTTCCTGTTGCGGCTACTGCGATCAACGAGGTAAAGCACTCACAGTAGTAAAGATTGCTGCTCCCTTATATAATGAGGTTACCTTGTGGGATGCAAAAGAAAATAAGATTTATAACATAAAAGTATTACTAACATAAAAGTTAGAAGAAGCTAAAAAAGCATAGCAATCCACATCTGAATATGATGAGACAATGTTTTCTACATAATTTTTGCATTTTATTTTGGGCATCCGAGATTGCACAATTAATTCTTTTAAAATCTCTACATCTGAATCACTGTCACTTGATTCAGTTTCATCAATATTTTCTATTAATGTAGTTTCAATTAATGCATTATATTTTTATTTATATTAACCATCTCACTTATTTTTGAAACGTCAATAAATATGTGCTGAAAGTGCACTGTGATACGTTCCTTTTTATAAATACTTTTTATAACTTAATACTTTTATAATAATACTTTTTATAAATAACTTTGTAGCAGTTTGAAAGTGTACAAAATTAAAACGGAACGACATCTGCAGTATACTTCTGTGACGTCATAGCGACAGTACTTACAGTACATAACGGAACGCACCCTATGACACCAACACGTAATTTGTGCCTATAAATAGTTCAACAAACAGTTTGAATGGCTTGTCAAGTGATACAGTAGAGCAAACAGTATGCATGAAAATGTCATTGGTGTGGATTGTATCACGTGCATGTAATGCGCGAATAATATTAATATTGGTTAAATATTAATAAATATAACTAGAAAAGTATCGTCTCGAGCATTTGAAACCGACTGAATTTCTGTCTATTAATGTTGTAGCTAGAAAATGTAGAGGAATAAAACAAATTCAAAACAAGATAGGACATGGAGAGACAAGTCCTACATTATTCTTATATCCTCGACTATTTGTCGTGTCACGCGACATTAGCGGGTATCCAAAGAGATACGCACGAAATTATAACTTAGAAGTGGCATCTAATTTTCGAGATACAAGTAATGTAACTAGTAAGATGCCACTTGTCGTAAATTATAACTTCGTGCGTATCTCTTCACTCGTACTGAATAAATAACACCCCCTAAATAACACCCCAATTTTATAATTCTGTGATCATTCCAACTTATATCAAAATCGATTGATACAACGGCTCATATCACATTCCCTCATTTCCATCACAGCTCTTAAACAAGAGAATCATAGATCATGCTAGTGAATGTACTTCGAGAATATAATATCAATAGAATATTGTTGTCGTGCTTGGGTCTTTGGCCGGCCCAACCTAAGCTTGTAAAAAGTTTCTTACCAATGTTCTTCTGTATACTTGAACTAACTTACTTGCCATTCGAGGTAAGTTCAGTCATTTTAATTTTTAAACGCGCGCAATTAATTAACGTCCATCACGCCAAAAAATATTGCTTTTTCCTAATATTTGATAAATTGTAATTTATTTGTAGATATTAACATTGTACATGCATAGACACAATGAGCCAATGATCTTTGAATGTTTATATCAAATGATTGTATCGATGGCTTTTTTTACAAAGTTATTAAATCAGCTTTGGAACCGCGATAAGGTATCCAAAATGTCAATACAAGTTATAGACACACATTTTCTTTCATCAATATTTATTTAAATAAATTTCTCGTCTTAAATAAATCTCTTCTTGCGTATACTTAATCACTTTGGGTATGTGTTTTTTTATGAATAGTTTCGTCGTTTGTACGAAGTCATGGAAGATCATTGGAATGTATTTACAAGCGATTTCGAAGTCCGAGTTTTGAAATATTACTCTAATATGGCGCGGAAATTTACATTATCTTATTCGAGTGAGTAGATTATATTAGAAAAGAAGACATAAATTATTAATAGTGAGCAATGTTAATATTATTCGTTATGTATTTTGTATACATGAGAATATTATCGAAAGGATAATATGTACTTCACAAATTTGCAGTATTAATATACGTCATGATGTTATTGTTTATAACGATACCCTCATTAGGACCGATACTTCTCGATATCGTACTACCTCTTAATAAATCACGTCCGCGACATATCGCGATATATAACGAATACGGAATAGATCGAGATAAGTATTTTTTTCTAATTTTTTTCTACACCTTTTCTACGATAACGGCGGGCATCACCATTATAGTAGCCGTCGATACCATGCATATAGCGTGTACCGCGCACGCATGCAGCTTATTTCAACTTATTGGGTGAGTGCAATTGGGAAAATATGGTATTTTCATGATATTTTTTCATAAAATACCACAAAATTCTCATGTAGTTACCAAGTCGAGAATATAATATTGAATGTGCATATCGATGAAGACAACAAAATCGGACGTCGCGCAAATGCGGAGTATGAAATTTTCAACGAGGAGGTGGTACATCAGAAATACATCATGTGTCTAAAAAAACATCAACTTGCTATAGAGTAAGCGACTTTTCTTCGTGATCTTTCAAGATCATTTTTGCGCTGGTGACAATTACGAGAGTACCTAACAAAAACATGTAATTAATTAAAATCATTATTATTAGATATATCGACATATTGAACGACACACATAAAATTATCGGACTTAGCTTCTCATTAATCATCGGGACAATTTTCAGTATACTTGGTATTCGAGTAAGCTTTAGACATTTAAATACTTACATCGTTAAATATGTAACTTTCCGATAATTGGCATCGATGCATTACATTTTAAAATTTCGTGAAAATATGATAATTATATTTCAGATGGCGCGTGGACATAATTCCTTTGATGTATTATAGATCGTCTATGTGTTAGACCAACTAGAGGAAGCAATTAGATATATGTTTGTAATCACGGGAGCGCTGCTGCAATTGATAATCGCATGTTATTCCGGCCAAAAAATAATGGACGAAAGTCAAAATATATTCCATCGAGCGTAATGATTATTTTATATTTTCATAATAATTTCTAATCAATTCGTTTCATCATTTCAAAATCGATTTTAGAGTAATTTAGGATCATAATTTAAAATATCTTTTAATCACATTATGCACAAAGTTTATTCTGCAAAGAATACAACAAATATGAAACATTTCCATATTTATAATTTTAAAAATTATTACATACGATTTTACTTAAAAAAGTCAATTTTTTCAATTTATGATATTTCCTTTACATAACGTATGTTGAGACCTAAATAAAAATTAATTTTTTAAAATATATTTTTTTAGATATGCAGCGGAATGGTACAAATTCTCACCAAGATTAAAATCATCGTTAGCCATAATTCTTCACCGAAGTATTGTACCGTGTAAACTGATGGCAGGTAATTGGTTTCCATTGTCAATGGCGATTTTCGCCTTGGTAAGTATGAGAGAATTTGCAAAAGTAATTTATAGCATGCAAAAAATGATTCATACGTTTATAATCGTTTTAAGGTGATAAAGACGGGGTTATCTTACTTCACGACGTTCTTGTCGTTACAAAATTGATACATTTTAAAACACAAATTCTTGACTAATTCATTGATATGTCTTCGATTTAACAAACTATAGTAAAAATTCAAAGATTAGTATACTGTACTATACTGTAGAAAATGATTATATAAATATTTGATTGGAAGAAGAAAGTTCAAGTATGTTTTTATTTAACAAAATCACATTTATTATTAAATACACAACTCATATATAATATCAGCTGATGCGACTACAATCATTATCACAGCATTTTGCAGGTAGACATTCGTAAAAAAAAAAAATGTCAGTCTCTTAATTAAATAACTTAACCTAGAGAATTACTAATTATTGTAGTAACATTACGTTCAGTTGACTCTCGTGCTTTCGGGCGCAACTAATTAGCTTTTCAATGTTCGTGTAGGCCGATTTACACAAGAATATATTTTAAAATAAAAACATTTGTTAAATCCCACGATGCTGTTAAGTTAAACCATATTCCAAGCTGTTAGCGTACCACATCTAACAGGACATGGTTATAAAGCTGCACAATATCGTTATTGCTAACTAATTCTA
>CABEGB010000870.1:0-108921 GCA_901521435.1 Crematogaster levior | reverse complement strand
CTTTACTTATATTTCTTTGATAATTTGTATTAAAAATTGAATAATTAAAAATGATGGTAATCCTATAGTATGCTGTGCTGTTAGAATACGTTCACAATTTCGTTTGTCTTGAAGTTTACTGTTCGCGTTATTGCGTTCAACTTCACGTTACTACGTTCATTTGTTTCTGACATTAGTTTGCTTTGGTTATTGTCCAATGTTTGTGGTACAAAATGGGAGGAAAATCAATTTCCACACAGATCCGAAACCTAATTGTACGAGACATTAAAAGAGGTCTTTCCCAACGAAATATTGCTAAAAAATACGAAGTAAGTAGAGGAGCAGTAGAACAAATCAGTAAGAAGTTCCAGTCAACTGGATCAGTGGCAGATCGAAGCGGAAGAGGTCGAAAACGAGCAACATCCAAGCGGGAGGATTCGAAAATAATCCGAGAAGTTAAGAAAAATTCAAAAATTACTGTCAGAGAAATTTGGGAAAATATAGATCTTAATGTTTCTGACCGCATGGTACGTCGCAGACTTCGTGAAGCGAATTTATATAGCCGATTCGCACATAAACGACCTTTTATCAGCGCTACCAATAAGAAAAAACGTTTGCAATTTGCTCAGAGGTACGCGAATATGTCATTGGACTTCTGGAAAAAAGTTCTTTGGACAGATGAAAGTAAATTTGAGTTATTTGGACAGAAAAAGCGGATTAGAGTCTGGAGAAAACATGGAGAAGAGCTTCAAAAGCGACATATTCAGAAAACTGTAAAACATGGTGAAGGAAATATTATGGTCTGGGGCTGTTTTCATGAGCAGGAGTAGGAAATCTTGTCAAAATTGATGGGATTATGACGGCAGATGTTTATATTGATATAATTAATGAAAACTTGGAGGAGTCTTTACTGAAGCTCGGGCAGAAGATATTTTATATTTTTCAGCAAGATAATGATCCAAAACACACAGCAAAAAAAAGTAAAGCTTTTTTCCGTTCCTGTAGCATTAAACAACTTGAATGGCCACAGTCTCCAGATTTAAATCCTATTGAAAATCTGTGAGCAATTCTGGATAATAGGATCAACAAGAGCGGAATAACTAATAAGAATTCCTATTTTGAAGCAGTACAATTAGCATGGGAGAATTTGGACCCACAACATTTGAAAAATTTAATTGAAAGTATACCAAGAAGACTTCAAAAAGTAATTGAGGCTAAAGGAAATCATATTAACTATTAATTGAAATTATAGTAGTTTTCTAAAATTAAAATATACTATACTACATTAACTGGCTTTTTTATTTTGTCACACTTTATTATGTAATTTTTTAGAAATAAATACAGCATTATACGTTAAACTAAAAATTGAACCTTTCCTTAATTAAAAACTTTTAATTAATGAATGTATTTTCAATTTCAGTACAAAAAATTAAAATATAAATATCTTGTAAAACTTTATAAAGCAAACTAGTTCTACAAATAATAAGATGGCTTTTTATTTTTGCCGGTCACGTATAACGTCATTGATTTTGATGTATTTCCTGTTGCGGCTACTGCGATCAACGAGGTAAAGCACTCACAGTAGTAAAGATTGCTGCTCCCTTATATAATGAGGTTACCTTGTGGGATGCAAAAGAAAATAAGATTTATAACATAAAAGTATTACTAACATAAAAGTTAGAAGAAGCTAAAAAAGCATAGCAATCCACATCTGAATATGATGAGACAATGTTTTCTACATAATTTTTGCATTTTATTTTGGGCATCCGAGATTGCACAATTAATTCTTTTAAAATCTCTACATCTGAATCACTGTCACTTGATTCAGTTTCATCAATATTTTCTATTAATGTAGTTTCAATTAATGCATTATATTTTTATTTATATTAACCATCTCACTTATTTTTGAAACGTCAACAAATATGTGCTGAAAGTGCACTGTGATACGTTCCTTTTTATAACTTTGTAGCAGTTTGAAAGTTACAAAATTAAAACGGAACGACATCTGCAGTATACTTCTGTGACGTCATAGCGACAGTACTTACAGTACATAACGGAACGCACCCTATGACACCAACACGTAATTTGTGCCTATAAATAGTTCAACAAACAGTTTGAATGGCTTGTCAAGTGATACAGTAGAGCAAACAGTATGCATGAAAATGTCATTGGTGTGGATTGTATCACGTGCATGTAATGCGCGAATAATATTAATATTGGTTAAATATTAATAAATATAACTAGAAAAGTATCGTCTCGAGCATTTGAAACCGACTGAATTTCTGTCTATTAATGTTGTAGCTAGAAAATGTAGAGGAATAAAACAAATTCAAAACAAGATAGGACATGGAGAGACAAGTCCTACATTATTCTTATATCCTCGACTATTTGTCGTGTCACGCGACATTAGCGGGTATCCAAAGAGATACGCACGAAATTATAACTTAGAAGTGGCATCTAATTTCGAGATACAAGTAATGTAACTAGTAAGATGCCACTTGTCGTAAATTATAACTTCGTGTGTATCTCTTCACTCGTACTGAATAACACCCCACAATTTTATAATTCTGCGATCATTCCAACTTGTATCAAAATCGATTGATACAACGGCTCATGTCACATTCCCTCATTTCCATCACAGCTCTTAAACAAGAGAATCATAGATCATGCTAGTGAATGTACTTCGAGAATATAATATCAATAGAATATTGTTGTCGTGTTTGGGTCTTTGGCCGGCCCAATCTAAGCTCGTGAAAAGTTTCTTACCAATGTTCTTCTGTATACTTGAACTAACTTACTTGCCATTCGAGGTAAGTTCAGTCATTTTAATTTTTAAACGCGCGCAATTAATTAACGTCCATCACGCCAAAAAATATTGCTTTTTCCTAATATTTGATAAATTGTAATTTATTTGTAGATATTAACATTGTACATGCATAGACACAATGAGCCAATGATCTTTGAATGTTTATATCAAATGATTGTATCGATGGCTTTTTTTACAAAGTTATTAAATCAGCTTTGGAACCGCGATAAGGTATCCAAAATGTCAATACAAGTTATAGACACACATTTTCTTTCATCAATATTTATTTAAATAAATTTCTCGTCTTAAATAAATCTCTTCTTGCGTATACTTAATCACTTTGGGTATGTGTTTTTTTATGAATAGTTTCGTCGTTTGTACGAAGTCATGGAAGATCATTGGAATGTATTTACAAGCGATTTCGAAGTCCGAGTTTTGAAATATTACTCTAATATGGCGCGGAAATTTACATTATCTTATTCGAGTGAGTAGATTATATTAGAAAAGAAGACATAAATTATTAATAGTGAGCAATGTTAATATTATTCGTTATGTATTTTGTATACATGAGAATATTATCGAAAGGATAATATGTACTTCACAAATTTGCAGTATTAATATACGTCATGATGTTATTGTTTATAACGATACCCTCATTAGGACCGATACTTCTCGATATCGTACTACCTCTTAATAAATCACGTCTGCGACATATCGCGATATATAACGAATACGGAATAGATCGAGATAAGTATTTTTTTCTAATTTTTTTCTACACCTTTTCTACGATAACGGCGGGCATCACCATTATAGTAGCCGTCGATACCATGCATATAGCGTGTACCACGCACGCATGCAGCTTATTTCAACTTATTGGGTGAGTGCAATTGGGAAAATATGGTATTTTCATGATATTTTTTCATAAAATACCACAAAATTCTCATGTAGTTACCAAGTCGAGAATATAATATTGAATGTGCATATCGATGAAGACAACAAAATCGGACGTCGCGCAAATGCGGAGTATGAAATTTTCAACGAGGAGGTGGTACATCAGAAATACATCATGTGTCTAAAAAAACATCAACTTGCTATAGAGTAAGCGACTTTTCTTCGTGATCTTTCAAGATCATTTTTGCGCTGGTGACAATTACGAGAGTACCTAACAAAAACATGTAATTAATTAAAATCATTATTATTAGATATATCGACATATTGAACGACACACATAAAATTATCGGACTTAGCTTCTCATTAATGATCGGGACAATTTTCAGTATACTTGGTATTCGAGTAAGCTTTAGACATTTAAATACTTACATCGTTAAATATGTAACTTTCCGATAATTGGCATCGATGCATTACATTTTAAAATTTCGTGAAAATATGATAATTATATTTCAGATGGCGGGTGGACATAATTCCTTTGATGTATTATAGATCGTCTATGTGTTAGACCAACTAGAGGAAGCAATTAGATATATGTTTGTAATCACGGCAGCGCTGCTGCAATTGATAATCGCATGTTATTCCGGCCAAAAAATAATGGACGAAAGTCAAAATATATTCCATCGAGCGTAATGATTATTTTATATTTTCATAATAATTTCTAATCATTTCGTTTCATCATTTCAAAATCGATTTTAGAGTAATTTAGGATCATAATTTAAAATATCTTTTAATCACATTATGCACAAAGTTTATTCTGCAAAGAATACAACAAATATGAAACATTTCCATATTTATAATTTTAAAAATTATTACATACGATTTTACTTAAAAAAGTCAATTTTTTCAATTTATGATATTTCCTTTACATAACGTATGTTGAGACCTAAATAAAAATTAATTTTTTAAAATATATTTTTTTAGATATGCAGCGGAATGGTACAAATTCTCACCAAGATTAAAATCATCGTTAGCCATAATTCTTCACCGAAGTATTGTACCGTGTAAACTGATGGCAGGTAATTGGTTTCCATTGTCAATGGCGATTTTCGCCTTGGTAAGTATGAGAGAATTTGCAAAAGTAATTTATAGCATGCAAAAAATGATTCATACGTTTATAATCGTTTTAAGGTGATAAAGACGGGGTTATCTTACTTCACGACGTTCTTGTCGTTACAAAATTGATACATTTTAAAACACAAATTCTTGACTAATTCATTGATATGTCTTCGATTTAACAAACTATAGTAAAAATTCAAAGATTAGTATACTGTACTATACTGTAGAAAATGATTATATAAATATTTGATTGGAAGAAGAAAGTTCAAGTATGTTTTTATTTAACAAAATCACATTTATTATTAAATACACAACTCATATATAATATCAGCTGATGCGACTACAATCATTATCACAGCATTTTGCAGGTAGACATTCGTAATGTCAGTCTCTTAATTAAATAACTTAACCTAGAGAATTACTAATTATTGTAGTAACATTACGTTCAGTTGACTCTCGTGCTTTCGGGCGCAACTAATTAGCTTTTCAATGTTCGTGTAGGTCGATTTACACAAGAATATATTTTAAAATAAAAACATTTGTTAAATCCCACGATGCTGTTAAGTCAAACCATATTCCAAGCTGTTAGCGTACCACATCTAACAGGACATGGTTATAAAGCTGCACAATATCGTTATTGCTAACTAATTCTACTTTATTACCCTACTTAACATTTCTTTAACATTAAAGTGTAACGTTCATATCTAAATAAATATGTTCCGAATAAGAAATGCAAATATTTCAATAACGATATAATTTAATAATGCAATGTTTATTTCTATTTTCTTCCTTTTTCTGAAATAAGGTAGATTAATTGAATATCAAAGAGATATACAAAAGCGTAATAAATACGGACTGCTCTTATCTCTGAGATCTTATTTAAAGGATTTAAATTAAATATTATATACATATTATATGCAAAATGTTCTTATTTATCAAAGATCTATTAGGAAAAAGAGTTGTTACGAATATTATTAGTGAAAGTAATTGATTGATATCACAATTAAAGTTCAATTATGATTTGTGTGTGTGTGTGTGTGTCTCTCCTTCTGCACACAAAATCGAAAGCACGTTAAGATGCTAACCGAATGCAAATATTTAGAACATAAAATCTTGATAATTTTTTTATATAAATTATGTAATATTTGGATGTAAATTTCTTACTTGGTAAACCCAGAGGGGTTAGAAAATTATATAACTTGTCAAAGTAACACATTACATTTTTTTAGAAACGAAATTAATAATATAATTAACGGTAATGACAATAGTTTCATTCGTCGGCAGACTTCGTTAATTTGTCGAGGCAATCATATGACTTTGATTGTGTAACATATCTGCAACATAGAAAAGCTTTTCGTTAAAGACATTTCATATATTTGTAATCATATCATTTATAATCATAATCATTTAACAACGCTGAAAAGCAAGAAGGCAACCGAAGATTGTAAATAGAGTTGTCAGTGATCGTTAATAGAGCGAAGCAAAAACTAACCGTGTTAATAACTAAATATTAATCTAAACTGCATGATTTGCGTGACACAACCGTTTATGTGTTGGATCTCTTCGGGCGACGTGAAGTATCAAGTTCCCAGCTTTGGCGCTCTTGAACATCTGTAACGCCTTGGCGTGCGTTAGTCCATCCAATAAAGAGCCGTTGATTGCTAAAATTTCGTCTCCCACTCTTAGAGTACCTTTAACATTACAGATAAACTGCTGCAGACCTTGTTTTCCTCTTATATTATTACGTAGTATTTTTTTTGTGTATTTTATTTATTAATTCCATATTCTAAGGTAAACTGTGCACATGTTTCGCTACAAAAAATACGATACCTTCTTCCGCAGCTTGTCCACCGGGCATAATATCCTTCACAAAGATACCCATGCGTCCTTTATTGCTGTCCACACCGCCAACGATGGAAAAACCCAATTTCTTCGGCGCGCCCTTTTCCAATGCGATTGTTAATAGATCGAGAGATAAACTGGACCCTCGCCGAACGCTGGGTGCCTCAGCGCTTCGTTTCCTCACGACCTGAAACTTCTTCATACCTGTCATCTTCTGAAGACTGAGAGTAACGTCAACGGCGCAGGGGATTCCAACGTTCGTCGAGGATGATGTATCGCTGGAGGAAACTGACGGTTCGATTCTTTTGTTCTTCGAGATCCACGCGTCGGGATCGCTTCGCGTTCGCATCAAGGCGTTGCCCCACGTGTCGCCGATCTCCTCGCCGAAAGCCGTATTCGGTTCCCTCGCGATTTGCAGTTCGACCGTGCCGACGCAACTCCGCAAGGCGTTTCGCGCCTCTGCCATCGACATGCCGCGTATCCTACGTCCGCAGATTCGAACGATCTCGTCGCCGATGCGGAATTGCTTCGACTTAGCCGCTTCGCCGTTCGGATCCATCTTGGCGATTACGTAGAATGGCCTGGCCGCCTCGCATCGTTCGACCGAAATACCGAGACCCGCCGTGTGGTTCACCGTCAGTTTCATAGTTTTCAATTCACGTCGTAGAATTTTGTTAGTGGCAGTGACAGACTTAGCAGCGGAAGCGATAGGAACTGAGGACTCGTTGATCGTTAACACTTTCTTCGCGTTTCTCGTCACGTCTAATGTATCTAGCTCTAGAGTGGAACGCGATCTCTTTGGGCTATAGTACCGTAAAGGATTAGTCATTGCATCGGATAAGGATTTTGGATGGTGGATTTTATTAGCCGGTGGACTGTCTTTGCACGGAGACGCGGCGTGCTCTAAGAGATGTAATACACTAGGACTTGAGCATTTTCGATTTTTCAACTTCCTGTCTTTTAGTAAATTCTGAAATTTAGCCATTTGAGACACGTTAATATGATTTTCCGGCGTTACACAAGATTTTCTCTCGGAATCGATTTTTATTTTGGCATCGTCGACGCCACGCGCATCAGCATCGTCACATTGCAGTGTAACGTCGAGATCGTTACGATCTGTCACTTGGAACTTCGTTAAATCCTCGCCGAGCAAAGCGGATGTCGTAGCCGCTGCTTTCATTAGACCCTCGCGAGATTTCGGTAAGAGATCTGCTTCCGTCTTAGAATAAACCCTCGTTAAATCCGGTTGGTATTCTAGAAAATCGGCAAAAGTATCTTCATCGCAGCTGTCCGTGTCATTATCTTCCTCCGACATTAACACGGTAGATTGGGTTGTGGTAGAATCGTTGAAGGAAGGATTGTTCGTTGCGGTATCGATAGCAACATTAGCGACGTTGACCCTGTCCATCTTCGAACCGCACGTTTTCGGTGAGTGTGATTCGGTCACTGCACCTGCGTCTTTTTTTCGCGAAATACCACCGAGTGGTGATAAATCAATGCCGCGATAATCGTCCGATGTTATCGAGAAACTGCGCGGCTTCAACAAAGGAGGCACCGCCGATTTTTCGCTGTCCGGCGAATCCGCGCCGGCTCGCGTACTATCCGAATCGTAGCCACTTTCGTCGCAACCTATGCGTAGATTGCTTAGCAGATCTTCCAGACCAGTCAGCGAGCCGGCAGATAATCCTTGGGGATACGAACTTCCTTTAGCTTCGTTGACATTCGCGTTACTGGCAGACTGATGATCAGGCGTCCGCTGACAAACAGTCGGAATCCCACTCTTTGCTTCCCTCGAAGATTTCGGACTCGCGCTCGTTCCGTCTTCTAACGTTTCTTTCGCGAATACGTCACCCTGACGCATCTTTAGGATCTCGTGATTCTTCAGTACGTGATCCAAAAGTCGCTGTTGCTCTTGAAGATCCTGTATGCTGCGACTTAGCTGCAACTTCTTTTGGCGGAGGAACGTTTCCCGATTGGTTCCAGCGAACTCACGATCATCGAAATTCTCCGGGCAAATACCTCGAAATGGGAGCTTCCTGATCGCTCCTTCACTGAGAGTTTTCCCCATCGGGCAATGGCTAACGACATTGATGACTG
This sequence comes from Crematogaster levior, assembly GCA_901521435.1. Taxonomy (NCBI): domain Eukaryota; kingdom Metazoa; phylum Arthropoda; class Insecta; order Hymenoptera; family Formicidae; genus Crematogaster; species Crematogaster levior. Next base: position 100,190 of record CABEGB010000870.1, on the reverse strand, counting down.
CATCCTCCTCCTGTATCGTCGCGCTTCTCGTAGAACTCTTGCCGTTAAGAGAGTGATGATCACCGCCAGTCCTAAAGAGATTTCTCAACGATTCTACTCTGGGAATTCTTTTTGGCCTCGGGAGTTCGCCATTTCCCTAAAAATGTTGATTACTCAAGGTTAATGTCTCGCGGAAAGAAAGTTCTATTCGGCGCGTCTTAGTTGAAGCTAATGCGGCTGAAGCTAACGCATGTTAAGTTAATGTTTACTGTTACGGTTTCTTTCTCGCTCGAGATTTCGTCGTAGCCGCTTTTCCGATGTGGGCTCCATCGTCGTCGTCGTCGCGGCACCGAAAGCAATTCGGAGCTATCCGACCTCTTCATCTGATCCCATCGTCGACCCACCTTTCGTCCCCACGTTGAGATTCCTTTCGAGTGGGGGCAGCAAAGGTGCAATCGATTTTAAGATGTCAAGATTAACCTTAGCTTCGTTATTGCTTATTACAAACAAGAACGAAGCGACAAGTACGAATATTGTGCCAAGTTACTGTGATGTCATATGGTATTTTATTACAGTCCTACCTTTACGAGTCAGAATAGAGGAGTCCGTTGATTCCTTTGGCGTTTTGATGTCTTCTTTAACTGGAAGAATATCTTCCAATCTGTCGTCTGTCTTCGATTTTTTCTCCGATCTCTCAGGCGTATTGCTTCCGGTAATATTCGTAGCCGCAACATCTTGAGATATAGGCACAGCCGAAACGAGCTGCGGACTCGTATCGGCCGTATAACGTTTGAATAGACGCATTGTGAAAGTATGCTGCAAATAAAATTACGTACTAACAATAAACATAAATCATAATACATGGTCGGAAGATGTTAGATGCTGCAAACAGGCGGAAATGTAAGTGATGAATTTCGCAGTTAATACAATAATTATATATTTTTTCTATAATAGCTGCATACAACTGTTATTTTTTCTTTCTCTTTTTTTTTCTTTAGCATATCCCATTTGTAGTTAGTATCCATAATGTTGAAAATTAGATCGAAGAAAAACGCCTTTGAAATTTAAAGATTCTACGGTATCGACTACGGTAATTTCTACGGAACACATTGTAGGTATAGAGCAAGAAAAGCAAAGAAAGGAGAGAAACGTGGAAGGGAAAGGCGGAGGCTTCGCGAGACAGCCTCGGACTTCCTTGAAAGGTTTGTCGTCGGGTGACGTCAGCCCTCGTCCACAAAACGGTCGCCATCGCGTATGTACATCTGTCGCTCGCCCATATGTGTGTTCCGCGTTTTTGAATAAAAAAAAGGAGCAAAATCAACCGCGAGGAGAGCATCGCAGGTAGGTAATCGGACAACGAACCCGTTTACACGTTCTCTTCCTCCTATTTCTTGTTTTCTTTTCGCATTTGCATCGCGTCTCCTCTTGCACGATTTGTTCCATCAAGAATTGTCTCGCACGTTTATTGAACGGATGTAATTAGATTCATATATTTTAATATCGTTCGATGGAAGAACGGTGATAAAGAAAATGAATAAAAATGTTGACGTTTGAAATTGATATAATTATGCTACAGAAGTTAAAAAAAAAAACATCGTGTTATTATTTAAGAGAGATTGCGTCTGCGTTACGGAAACTTAAGCTGAGAGCATTGGTCGAGAGTATATATGGAAGAGACTAAGGTAACGGTTGATATCTTCGATACAATCGAATCTATGCGATTACGAATTCAACGAATACAAACAGCGAGGATTTACCTGACTTTACGAACGGGCTGAAAACTTTATCCCTACGACATTAACATATTTATGTGTGTAAAAGTGTAAGCCGAGTTCTCAGTTTATTAAGTCAGACAAATATTATAGATAGAATTGTGAATATTATCACGCTCTTTTAGTCGATTTTATTTCTCGCAAATAAGACAATTTTATATTTCTTTCCATAACTTTATTAAGGTATTAAATCGAATTCTGTTACTGAGTAACAGTGAGTTACGAAGCTGTTAGCATAGCGGAGCCAGAGCGAAGTCCTAATTTGGACTTGGATTACGACACAGCCTCTTCATTTTCCGATGGATTCGACCAAATATGGAATGTAAAATTAACGCCTCTGCACAAATTGTATATTTCGCCAATACAATGGTAAAATAATCCCTGTACTCTAACAGAAACTTGTAGTTGTAAAACTACATCATTGTAAACTATCATTGTAAAACTGTCATTGTAAAACTGTATATTCAACGAGGGGTGTAACGGTCCTACATCGTAGCATGTGTATGTTATTTGCTTAAATATACGGGATTTGTGTAAAGTCAGTTATATACAAACGTATAAACAGAAGTAGAAAGAGAGATGCGGGTGTCTGATATGCTCTTTGCAGAGCTCACGTTTTCACGTCTGCGCTGTTAGGCACACACCTGACTCTCAGCCATGGGAACCTGCCGTGCCTTTCGGTAGCGCGGTATACGCGCCAGGGAGCAGATGTCCATTGTCCTTGTGAACGAGGGACGGCTACCCATCACCCTCATCATTTCATCGATTATACATATAGCTCTGTATAATAACGAGAGACCGCTAACTACAACTTTTTTATACACGCGTCTGGTTCGGAATCCGGTTCTCAGAATATGGTTCGGCTAAATTCTCGGATCTGAAAAATACAAGTTCGATTCGACAGGTCGGTCGAAGGAGGGACGAAATCGGTGTCACGTACCGACGTAAAATGCGCCAAATATCTCGGTCGTTCGACAGATCTTCCCCTCTCTTTTCTCCCCTCTCCCTAAAATTGCCATATATCCTCCCATATTTTTTTCTTTGGACCAAACAGCGTAGAAAGTAAAACTATTGAGCCCCGAGGGCCACGTCCTCGTGTCCTCGAACGCGCCGGTCTGGCACACATTCGCTACGCGAATAACGCAGACAGACATCTTTTTTTCCGAACAGCTTGTGGATTTGATAAAAAAGGCTAAGGGTCGATCGATAACCACCAAAGAGACTCAGAGTCAATTTATTTTATTAGCAGAGGCAGATACTTGAAATGAGATGTACAACCTATCTTTGCTACATTTTTATGCGTTTTCTCAGCACAATTAAATTAAACAAGTGGGGAAAAATTCGTTCGAAAGGACCGGTGTGCAATATTAAATTTCTCCTTGTAACGCAAAATGACGGGTTGATATAAGTGCATGGTAACCATGAATACTATGTGGAGGGTAAAAATGCGTACACCTGCACACTCTTGTGTTTTGTCGTATAAGGGGGTAGAAAACTCATTTGAAAGAACTATTATCTTCCCGATTAAAATTTTGTAGAGTGCATTAATACATGAGATATCAAATTTCTAGGTACTCCCTATATGCGCCGATCATCTCTTTTTATGAGTACTTACATTTATTTAATCGCATTTCCCGACTGTCTGTCAAAGCGTTAAAAGGGGCGTGCTTAACCCGGCAGAATAAAACGGGCGTACTGCATAACTGTAATGCATCTCGCGCATCGCTTGTGATCTTATACCGTTATCTTGAAATAGGTGAGTTCGCGGTGCATACATAGCGCGCTGCTTACATTCGACAGTCAATTATGTTGTTTGTATTAACATTGTCGATATGATGGAGCGAAATGGGTTACGCAACATTAAAACTTCTCCAAAAATGTATGCTCGGTGTCACTAGAAAAAATGTTTGCGGTTTTATTATATTATGTATGAATTTTATTATATTATGTATGAACGTTATCATATCGATACTGTTTCAGGATGCGATGCTTGTACCGATTTATAATACTTATCGCTCGAACGTGCCGTTTGAAGGCGCGAATATTTAATATCGATACACGCAATGTAACGATATTAACGACATAGTACGCGATATACGACATATGACGTTAGTAACGCGATTTATTCCATATAATGCACTTGGTATATCGCATGTGCGCGATATACCATGAACATCGCCGCTTCTTGGTCACGGATCATTGCCATGGTGAAAGGGTTAACGTTATTCAGGTATTTGCTCAAGTATTATGAGAAAAATATAATGATACATCGTTAATAATGTCTAGGATGACCTAGAAAGCCTTGACCTTCGTCAGTAATATGATATTAATGCAAATTAGATGAAATTGCATACTTATTTATCATACATGGTTTTTAACTACTATGTAAGAATACTCGTACATACAATATTTAAATTTATGCATCGCGGCCATCATAGTACTTGATATCAATTTTTTAATGTTATTGTGTGTGTGTGTGCTTTTTTAAAATATTTAACTCTCCGTAAAATAGAGTAATATTCGTGAATAACCAGTTAAACTACCATCCACTGCAATCTAACTTTAATGCAAATAAGTATATGTAAATAACTAAGAATTCTTGCGATAATGAAATTAAGTAAAGTAAAAAGTGGACTCTTTGAGAGAAAACACAGTTAACAGTGTACGCAATTATATATATATATATATATATTTTATATACTTTTACTTTACTTGTTAATTTAATAAAATAAATTTAATTCATCCTACTCTTCGAGAATTGAATTGAATATTAATTATTATTGTGAATATATTGGATACTATTACAATTTAATTATATTAATATTTAAGAAAATTGCAAAAAGTTCCTTTATACGGTTGTATGAATTCAGAATTGCGTGTCTCAAATGTTTGCACCTTCTTTCTCTCAGCGTTTTGTGCAATTTATAATTTGGGTAGAGAGCGCCACGACAATAACAAAATGTTCTAACTTAATTCTTGGCTAACTGATGTTTGTCTTCACGATCAAGGTTTTGTAATTTGTATTACAGGGAGAGACACACAATTTAGTAGATTTATTAATAACGGAATCTCTAGTCAAATCAGAAAGACCAGCAGTTTCTATAAGTGTAGATACGTATATATATGTATATATATATATATATATATATACATATGTGTGTGTATACTGTACTGTAAGATTAATGTGTCAGAGCTCTAAATTATGCGGAACTATGCTGTGTATATGACGTTTGTATACGTCAATGTCCTCTAGAGGAAGCATGTGTTGATATCTAGTAAGTACGAATACGAATGAACGTAAACCGATGAAGAGTAGACAAAGAGACTTACAACATTGTAGTTTCACAAGTATTTAATTCTACAACTACAAAAATTATTAAATTATTCAAACAAAGTGAAAAGAGCTTTGCTAATCAATTTAACGAGATTATTTATACGAGATGAGATATTGGAGAGGTGTGTGTGCAACTATTACGAATGGCGGGGATAGAAGATGAAGCGGGTGCGAGAAAAAGAGACAAAGGTACGGTGACAAATGTACGGAGACTTACCTTCAATCAAAAGAACGTTATTGTCGCCTCGACCGCGCGAACATGGTCTCGCAGATGAAACGGTGCGTCATCGGCTTTGCGATCTCCGATCTCGACTCCGATCTTAATTTTACCGCGCGCCCGTGAACCCGGAAACGCGCTGATGAGCAAAACGGTCGACGACACTGCTATCCGTATCGCACGCTCCGCTTTGGAGGCAAGCACAAGGCAGTTCGAGGAACGATGCACCGATATCTGCCACCGGTCGACGAGAGGGAAGGAAGCCCCGCTCGCTTGGACCGTACGAACGTTCACCGGTAGGACTCGCTCGAAACTGCCGGTATCACGAGAGCACCGATTACCTGTGGCGCTACCTGCACGGGGATACAATCCCTTTACCTCTCCCACTCTCTTCATTCGTCTGTTTCTTCCCTTTAATTATTATATTAATGATAATGTTTCTCGATAATAATGATAACGTCGACGATGATAACGCCACTCCTATGCTTTAGTCGACCTTCAGTCTGAGTCGACCTTCGTTAAATTACAGCCTGTTTTGACAGAGCTGATAACAACTCCATCGGCCGCGTGTTCGGAAATAAAGGGAGAAAGGTTTCAGGCTTTTTAAAATATTGATACAGGCGAGAAGCCACTGTATCACGATACAATGTACACTAAACCCGGACGCAGTAAAAAGCACTGATAATGTCTATCTTGAGTGAAATTATCGTGTATCGCTCGACTCCGTGCAAAGAAGTCGGGCAAGTGTGAGAAGAGAACCTGTGGCGAGAAACAGGTTCTAGATTCATTCACATCTCTCGCCGAGGCCTTGAGCCGAGCAAAAAGCGTTCTCTCTATGCGATTCCTACACCATAGACTCATCCTGTAATCCGCAATGGCTACTGGCGAGCTGAGAAAACGATCGAACGGATGGAAGGTGTCTGGCGATATCTAGCCGGGAAAGAAAATCTAGTTCTCTCGTTACAGAAAAAGCCGACATACACCGGCGAGTCGAACACTCAGTACATTTCGCGTCATCCAGAAGCGCTAATCTAAAAACGTAGGCCGCGAGTAGACTACGAAACATTGGCGTTTAAGGAACAACACCTCGATCCATGCTTTTCTCGCTAATCTCAAATGTGATCAGGCAGGTGATAAATTAATGCTGATAACATGGACGTACTTCAATGTCGCGTACAATGTAGAGCGTTGAGTTACGAGACGGCCAAAATGAATACTGATTGCTTACAGCATGGTAAGTCGATTTGGAAGGAACATTTTTTTCGGGAAGAAAGTATACGTATGAAAATCGAAAGTCGCTCTTTGCCATACATTGAAGCCGAGTTACCGTATTGGAAAAGCGTATGCGTACCGGATCCTACGAGCGATTCTGTCGAATGAAATTGACAATAGTACCGGATCACTCGGGATATGTTGGCCGCATCGTGGGCTACCTTCTTGAATAAATTAAAATCGACATCGAAAAGGGAAAAAAATCCACGCCGACGTCGACGCCGACTTATTTAGCAATCGGTGAACGATAAGCAATGTAAAACTAGTATCTATAAAGCAACCGTTGCCTCTGCTGTAATATCCAGCAGCAATCATTATGTCTCGCTGTTACGCGCGGTTGTTGTTCTCATCGACTCAATCAGAAAGCTAATTAAATGCACCGTCGCGCCGTGCAATTAAGGAAAATGAGCGACCCTCCGAGACGCAAATAGTTAAAATGGACAACGACAAATGAAGTTGGTCGTTTTGCAAAACGATCACGACGGATTCGTAATAGCTTCATAACTAAATGCAATTTTTCAAGAGGGGAAATGCCTTAACGATCGCCTGCATCTTATCAACAAGTTCAAAATTATTTATCTATGTAAAGTTCGCATTCTCAATTTAATACGTCTACTGCCCGTTCATTTTGGCTCTTCGTCCCTCATTGCCGATCCTTTCCATTTGAAATATCGATTGCACAACTCAGTTATAAATTTACAACTAAAGAGAAATATATTTTCAAGCTAAATATGACTGCTTGTGACTCACTGACATATAGATAATATTAGTATAATTCACAAATATAACCAAGAATGTGAATCACATGTGTCTTGTGGGTGGTAAAAAAAAAAGAGTTAAAAATAATCAGAATTTTCAGTCACTTGTTTCGCTCTGTACTCATTTGAAGTGTTTGAAAATTTCAATTGCGTCCTAAGATGCAACACGTGTGTCATCATTCAAGTTGATTACCGGTCATTTCATTAGTGTTTCCCAAGTGTTCGAGTGAACGATTGCTTCAAGGAATAACTGTAACGGACTTTTGCTAACCCTTAACTGTGGGCCGTCCTCAACGAACTTCCATTCGCTCTTCATGATGCCCACGGTGGTAGTCATTTTACGGCCCAGTGAGTCCTCGAATTATTCAACCGATGACGATCTTGATAATGCGACCACCGACGGACCTTATGTAAATAATTGATTAGCTATTGGATGCGCTACATAAATTCAGTTCTATACAAAGATGACATACTATATATAACTGTTTTTATGAATATAGATTTCTGCGCGAAAGGTTAGAAACATGAAGTTAGTTAAATTGATAAGTTTATAAAATCTTTATTTTATTCTTATTCTTTGTTTTTGTCTACTTCATACGCTCCACTAACTTAACATTTTGCCAAATGTTCGGAAAAATTTTTAACCGCAGGAAGTCAACGCACGCGGATGACATGTGCTCGAGTTAATTGGAAGCTTCATTCAAAACTTGATGGCACGTGCGACTTTGAGGGGCGTCTTCGAGCACCTTGGGAGTCTCACAAGGAAATAAATTCACAAACCGTGAAAATTTAATGTTCTTTATAGGGGGCAGTGTATTGTTGACGCAATATGATGCAGCGTACCCTTCAATCCTTTTACGCAAAGTACACACAGAGAATAGACGGAGTTATAAAAAAATATATTGTATAGAGCGAAACTTGACGGCTTGACGGTATATGATTTTTTGATACACCAACCGACGAATGTTAGTCTGGTATATACGTGCCGATCTTTCGCTCTAATGGTTCCACCTGGGTTCCGATACACATATCCGTGGGTGGTCCGTCATGCGCTTGATAAGCCTCACGCCAGGTGTAGATCGAAAAGGAAGGAAGCGAAGAGTATACTTCCTCAGTGACAATGTCAACTATAAAATGTCTTCCTTAAATAAGTCATAACTAGGTATGGGAAATACTCGAAATGAGCGAGTCCTGGAAACTTGTTGAAACTCGAAAAACTTTACGCTATTTTTATGATTTGAAATTCTTGAAACCTGAAGTAAACACAATCCCCCAAAAATCTTGATTGACTAAATATTTTTCTAAGTAATTCAGTGACAATGATAAATAAATATTAAATTGTTAAATAATTATTTTTCAAACAATTTATTAAATATTTAATCCTTATCCAGTTCTAGTTTTTATTTTATCCTAAAATAAGATTTAATTTTTATCTAATTATAATTTATATGATAAGATAATTTCTATCTATGTTTAATAAAGTTTTATATTTAATTATGTTTAATTTGGTTTTCTGAAAAGATTGGTTGAATTTTTAGTTCCTGACAAGATAATTTTTCTTTAAATTAGCATCCGAAGAATTAGTTTCGAGAATTTTGAAGCTTCACAAAGTTTCGAGCTTCGAGAATTTAAAAATCAGGTTTCGATCCATTTCTGGTCATAACATTTTATAACTCTTTTCTTAATGCACACATTAATTACTTTTTTCATGAATAAATTAGAAATTTTGCCTAACATAAGAGATCGTTTTTAAAAGGATTAACGAAAATAACAGAAGAAGTTGATTGGCGAACGCAAGAGTGGGTTGAAATAACAGGAACAATCCTCTGCGCTCGCAGTAAATTTGATTTGTTCGGAGGCAGAACGGCCCACGCTGTCCGGCCCGTTCGCCACAGGGAAACGCTGCATTCTTATCATTCGAGAAACTAGCGTGGCACAACGTAGCATATACAGTGACGGTATTGTGCGTTCGTACCGACTAGCTGTCTCTTCTAACAATACAATAACGATGGAAGGCGTCGCTTAAGGGCAAGTCCGCCTAGCGTAGTTGTTCAGATTGTGTATGTACCTATCGATGTCGGTAAAATATTGCGTTTACACGTTCCTCGCGCGAAATACTCCCTCGTAGAATATTGCTTCCGGGTCTTCTGGGCCGACTGGTAAACGTGATAGCTTCGATGTTATAACATTCCAATGTTTTATTATATTATATTATATTATACATTCTATACGAAAGAGTTGGTTGTAACTAACATATTTAATACTGTATCCGTGTCTTCTTACAATTTTCTATACTTTTACGCTGAAATCATTGCAGGTGCAAAGAAACGGTCTACATTTAATTCCCACTAAAATCGATGGTCGATAGAAAATCACGGCATATTCCTTTCCTTTGGTGCATTTTAATTTTTATCCTCGCCTGCAAAACACGACAAGAGTCGTGCTAACGTCGCACTTAACTCTCTTAGAAAGGGATCCATCCACGCCTCGGAATTGAGAGAAAGATGGAGTAGGAGAAACAAGTTGCTATTCCCACGCTGCGCCCGTTCGGGATGTTACAAGCACTTTCGCTATCCAACCTTATCGAAGCTGGTGCATTGCGAAAGGCAGGTAATAGGTTCATGATTGTAAATATTTTTTGTCTGGCTGGCTCGGATTCACGCTGGAATCTTCTCTCGAAGTGTACGTGTAAACGCGATAATGGTGAAGTGATCAAGTAATTATCGTAAATACAGATTGCTCTTAAGTTATTATTTCAGCTCGTAAAAAAAATATTAAATGATTTTCTGAACAGAAACAAAGAATCAAATTGCCACTCACTCAGATCGTATACTTCGCTCAACAGACCAACCAGAAAATCATTTAACATTTTTTTTACCTACATAGGTATCGGCCAAAGTATTATAATAATATTCTATGGAAACTAATCTTTCGCATTCTCGTATCGTATCTCTTGATCGTGTCTCGGAGAAAATCTCTTCCAACATCCCGCTTTAAAGGCACGATTAAAAAGCGAATAAAAAACGATTCCGTTCGTTTTGTGCTCAGTCTTCTCATAAACGTCGTAATATCACAGTCTTTCGCCATGGTGCACCTGAATATTGCGCTTCCAGCACCTGTTCTCACCTTGACACCTTGACGGAGCCTTCTCGCACTCGCTTCTCCGTAGGGGTTCGGAAGCACATCGCTTGTCCACGCGACGCAGTCGATGTTGGCGACCAACGGTTGCCGACGCAAGACAAATTTTGCAATCACGTCTGTGGTTTCAATTTGACTATTCATTTATTTGCATTACGTACATTACATTCTAACGCTACTTCCAGCCATATGTCGAAATAATAAATTTGTGGACAATTTTGTAACTGTCATGTTGTTACGGATTTTCAATCCTCGTTTATTCCGCTAAAAATACATATGTATAATTTAATTTACTTCTAAATAATTTCAAGCGTTATTATTTAATCGCATTAGAAAGTCCTTGTATTGCGCCAGGAGATTGACAACCATACATACATGGCCGTGCTCTTACCAGTATTTCTATATCACAACTGACCAACATAATTCATCAATGATATTTCAATGTGGACATCGAAACAAGATCTTTATAAAAGAAAATAATATTGTCTTTATTTCATAAGTTAATGTTGAGAAACTGATCGTTACATAGGTGATTATTTCAACGAATAGTATGCGAGAGATTGTTGTACGATAAATCTAGGGCTACTTCACGGCTGTAATCTCTTATCGAGTTCACCACTGTTAATATGAACTATAGATTGCATAAATATAAACAATAGCAATCGATAAAATATCCTCCGTTCCTAAGTGTTTTCAATAGAAATCCGAGATATTTTTACGCGGAACCTAAAATATAAAATAATAATTGTGTTTGCGTAAAGCGTGCGAATAAAAGAGATATCAGCGCTATTGATTACAGATAAAAAAAAATGTTTAATCTCAGATTAGTTAGTGATAATTGGTGCTGATTGATTGATTGATTGAATGAGTCAATAATAAATGCTCACCACCAACGCATTCCGGGGTCTTGCAAGGTGGTTTAGTTGCTGTGTTGGTGTAAGTTGCGTAACAACTTACATCACACCTGTAGTGCAAGACAGGATGGCCACATCCAGAGCAGTCAGGCTGCACATTTGGAAACTACGATTACGTTTGAAAACTACGATCGTCTTTTAATATAAAGAACATTTCTCTGGTTCTATTATACCTGTGCTCCCTGGATGCCGGTTTGTTGAATGCAAAGCCACTGATTGTACGCGCACCCACCTGCAGTTCCGATTCCTATTCCATATGTAATTTGTGGTACTAACGAGATTTGAGGTACTATAGGAATCGATGGTACAGATGGTACGTATCCAGGAGGTATGTATCCAGGAGGTATGTATCCAGGAGGTATGTATCCAGGAGGTATGTATCCAGGAGGTATGTATCCAGGGGGTACGTGTCCAGGGCGTAAGCAAATAGGAATACCAGGTTGACAAGGAGCGAGTGCTATCGGAGAAGCCCAATTATTGAAATGCTCTTTGTTAAATTGCTATATATATTGAGTTACATTTCAGGGAAGTTATATTGTACATTAGAGCCTATATTAATAAATAGACATTTTGACTCACGACAGCATGGTCCAGTACGATTGCCCAAAAAAATAATGATTTCAGATGCATTTTTGTCTCCGAAAGGCTTAATGATATTGTTAATGTCGATGTTCGTTGTTATGTTAGTAGTCTTTAGCCCGTCATTGGCTGGACCACAGTTCCCCGATTCGCATTCCGTCTCGTATTCCGTAATAATCTGATGTCTGTGCCTGGTTCTCTTTATGCAGTGGTTACATTTTTTTTCACACTCATGATCCAAGTGATGGTCGCACTTTTTTAGACACGTTTCCATACAGAGAGGATCTGCAGAATTTTATTGCAATAGTACGGCACATTTTATTTCTAACGTGTACAGACTAAACTTCATTTAGATAGTACAGCATGTAGATAATCAAGTATATAATTATAAAATGTACAACGATAAAGACCGTCGCGATATCGCTCATACTTATACGTACTTGAAAGTCGCGCAAATGACCAACCGCGTTACGCAATTGCATCTGTTACGTTATAAAAGATACGTTATAAAAAGTAATTTTAACTTAATATGACGGTCTATCTCTCTAAGTGATCGTGTAATAGCTGCAGTTACATAATATGTTTGAACGGAGGTTTCCGAGCGCGAATTCTCATGTTTATCCCGATTGTTACAGCGATTGGTGATCTACCAGTTTCCGGTTGCCCGTCTCCGTGGCCCGTGTGATGACCGTGCCTCTTCGGCCTCATCAAACACTTGACGTATTTTTTGTAGTCTGGATTCCGGCATTCATCGTACACCTTTTGCTGGTCCTCGGTGATCGTCGCCTCGCTGGCACCCCCGGTGATTTCGGCGTGCACAAATAGCGTGCTCGAGCCGACGAGAAAATATACGACGAACAAGTGTGTCACTTCCATAGCGTCGAGTTCTCTCAACGGAGTAATCGGACGGGATGAGCGACGCAACCCTTTATACCTTAAGCCGCATACCCCGGGACTGCGGGGTTAATGACCATTACCGACAACGTTTGCGCTGTCAAAGTCTTAGTTGGAAATGTTTGCGCCGCACGCCCTCGTAAAGATACGTCGCACGTTGGCTAATATATTAACGCGTAAATTGTTATCTGCCTCTTGGCAACGGAATGCAACGTCAAATTTGCACTGCTTATCGCGAAACGCCGGCCGCTGCGAAGCTATCGTCCGCTATTCTCCGCAGCCTCGCCGAAAGCCAAGCAGTACGCGCGGCGTAACGAAGGCAGGGGGTTGCAAAGTGCTAAAACATACTTTAATAACGATAATATCAGCCGTACTACCTGCAGACACGATGCGATCATCATCAGATAGACATAGTTCAACAAATGCTTGATACGACAATACGAAGAAATTAATAATGCAGATAGACGGATTTTCTATTTTACAGCGATGCGTTTCCGAGCAAGTTTAAATGCTTCTCTATTTTTAGTTGTCCGCGTTGAAACGTCTTGAGTTGCACCTTTCTTCCTCGTAATATTCCTCAAGCACTATCTCGTAACATGTTTGTTCCGCAAACACGTTTTATTCAAAACGTGTCATTATCGCATCCCGCGTATGTACTACCGCGCGAATTTTTTTTTTATGCGCGCTCGAAGAAGTTACATTGACTAGCTGCGACATGATACAGCACAGTCTTGTTGCTCGCAAAATGTTTGCTTCATTACGCGCTCGAACGATATTAACACTAGAACTATCGAAATTAAGACGAAACTATTTCTACCAAAACCAGTCAAAATGACTGGTCTTTAAAAAATATGTAATAATAGAATATTTTTATATTTATTGATTTATTACTTTCTTACAAAAAGAATTCCATGTTATGTAGTACATTTTTGGTATTATTAACCCATCTAGGACTATGATCCCTAAATGAGGGTTGGCACATGAAGTAAGAATTTTAAAATAAAATTGTAAAACCAGTCATTTTGACTGGTGTGGTAGTTCTAGTGTTAAATAATTTTGTAAACACCTGTTTGAATTATTTTTAAGGTCGATTTCCTCAGAGCAAATATCGATGAAATCGCTACTTCAAATATCGTAGGTCAGTGACACTCACTCTTATCACGATATTCTAGGTTATAGAGGAGGAAATATCGTTTTCTTTATTTACATTACACATTGATAAAGTCGCGAATAAATACACTTTCGGAATTTTAATTTATCCTTGCATTCTTGGGAACGAACTGTTATTTGAGTAGCTGATAATCAATTTTAAAGCTAAAAATTGATCAGCAACTTGATTTTTTTCAATGTATTCCGTTTTTTTGTTTTGGTGTCTTGGTACAGTTATTTACTGTATCTACATCGTGGTTATCGTGCAAACCACTTTAATAGGTCATACGATTATAAAATCTTTCACGCTCGCATCCACGTACGTGATTTATTGCAATTTATAAGGTCTCTTCCGGTCATGGAAGTCTCCATTCAAGGGAGAGTACCGCTACCAGCTACGTATACAAAGCTCGACGAAAGACTTATCAAAGGGTGGCGACGAAGTAAGAATTAGTCCACTCGATCTCTGGCAATCGTATCTTTGATACTCCGATACTTTTTGTTGTCAAATAATATCAGACAACGTTTCAAGTACAAAATCATTCGGAACTTTGAAGATCACGATTTGCTAAGATACAACATGGTTATTAGCGAATATATTCGCAGACATTCCATTTAACAGCGATTTCAAGCGAACTAGAGGCAGGTCGAGATCGCGATGTGGACTTTCTAAACACCCTGTATACGAACTTCCCTACCGATGGTAGGGGGACCGCAGGCCTCGCTCTCTCTCTCGAACGTACTGGCCCCATCCGTGTGTTCGAGACTTACAATGGCCGCCGTGTAAGCCGACGTGCTGCGTGCCTTAAGTATTAATCGTCCTCAATTTTCCCGACTTAATTTGCCGGCTGAGAAACGCCCACGAAAAAAAAATGCGCGATACCCCGCCGCGGTCGTACCAATCGACGCGAGTCCGTGCGACAGCGAACTCCGACGAACGACGCCCGCGTCCTGACATACCGTCATCATCATCATCATCATCATCACCTCCATCATCGCGTGTGTCGTTGACGCTTCTCGGCGAAAACACAGTGGTCGACAGGACGCGACCGATCGTGTCGGGACGCACGTTGTTGCAGGACAGTTGTTAAACTCTCGCGAGGACCTCAACAATCGAGGACTAACATTTTTTCCCGTTGTGCTACTCAGTGTCGTGAATCATTCGTTAGACTAGTGTACGCAATGTTGTTATGTACATGCTGCCCCGCTTGAGAGAGGTATTTAATATTTCTGCAGAGTCCTCTTGGTGGGTCTCTTGGTGTTCTTTAGGAATTAATCTGTTCTATCCGCTTTCTTTCGAAGCAAGATTTTTTCCGAAAACGATTTCCTGGCATCTTTTAAAATATCAAAATCTAATAAGATGCTAATTCAAGTACGCATCAGTCACTGATAATTTCAAGGATATAACTGTAAACAATTCCGCGTGAAAATTCATTCAAAATTGCTCCTACGTGGATAATTCATCCAATCAGCGCTTAATATGCTCCAAATTGACGATATTATAACTTGTTGTTTCTCACTCTGAAGCTTTTAAAAGCAGAAAACGTATTCGATAGCACGTATTTCTGTGAAAAAAAAGTGAAATCATTGAATTATACGCGCATTATACGCTCTGACGCTGTACTATTCCTGGTGTGATTAAATAAGCGATTGTTCCGATAGATACTTACGTCGCTGCATAAGAATGTATAATTAGCTATTCGGTTAAACTCGTTTTGTACGTTACTGTGCTCGTAATTTGCACACACGTTTATTCAAAACTCCATTATCGCAGGAACATGTGACTCAACGCTTTTAAAAACGAATTGGAATTCACGTATTAAAATGAATTTCACTTTTCGAAAATGGCACGCCTGCAAAGTCATTTCGAATTATTCGACCGTGGAAAAGAACGCTTTCGTTTTTTGCGGGGAAATCTTATCGCTAGAATACGGAGAACACGCAGGAAAAGCATTGCAAATCGAGAAAGTCGTTCCTTGTGCAATAAAAACCCGCCGATCCATAATTATAACACTACCAGATCCAAGGCGAGTGTATTGAGTGGTATTAGGAGCAACTGGCAGCAATTTAAGTGATAACTACTTAATTAATTATTAAGATCAATGATATCAATTCATAAGAAGAGTGAAAAAGAAACTTTCTACAGAATCAAATGAATCAGAACATTGATTTTTATTTACTTTTAGCTCGAGCGATTATGAGGAAAATACAAATATCGGAAAGACAATACGGATTTCGATTTATTAGACAAGTAAAATCCAGATTTTAGACGCTAAATATATCAATGGTATTATATTTTATAGGCAGCGACTTAGGAAATATCGGTGCTATGGCAGTCGTGTGTTCGACTGTTTGAAAATCGGCCAGCTATTTATGATTCGGCCGCGGATCTCGAAGAAGAAACCATGACAACGGAAGTAGAGGAGACTCCAGTAGGGTCTCCTTGGTACGGCAAGGTTTTCGAGTGCTGGAGGAATCGGAATCGAGTCAGTCCCGACAGAATAGAGCTGCCCGACTGCGATTTTTTTATCGTAGCGCCGCGACGCACGCTACGCATTCTTAGGCCGGCTCTGAGAAGCGGCTGGTACTATGAGAGTACAGCGGTCAACCGGCCAGAATCGGTCAATGACAATTTCTTCAATCGATGGACCAGAAGGCCGCATCCGTCCGGAAACTGTAGGTGCTCCTTCCGCCAGTCCGCCGGCGCGTTGAGCACTACCGAAGAGCGAATAATATCCGCGGAATTGAATCGCATCCGAACGAGTCTCTGCGAGGCCGAGAAAAATGCGCGCGGCATCGAGGAACTGGAGCAGAGGCTGTCCGTGAATTTGCAAAAGTTACGAGATAATTCGGAACTTAACGATCGCACGTACGAGACGACGGTGCCTTCGACGTTAATGATTGATCGTCAGCCGCTCGAACAGAACGCGAAGCAGCAAATTGTCAAGGATTTAGAAAGGTAAGTTCGTCAATTTAATTAGGGTACAGTAGATAAAAATAAAACGCCAAAAAAATCTGGTTAATTATTATTGAAAAAATACTCTCAATAATAAGATAATAATGTCGCATGAATATATTTACACGCAATATCTTGAGTTTTCTGTCTTTTTCTTTATCTTTTCGGTACTTTATTGTTGTTACGACATCATTCACGCTTTGTAATTTTAATTATTCTATTTTTAATGTAATTTTTAGTGTTTTACTGACGAAACTCTGTGAGCCGAAACGTTTAAACTTTTTGTCATTAAAAGCTTTATTTATTATCTTGTACTGTATCATATTACTCGCTCTGTTCTGGCCTTATACTTTTATTTATTTTGATTTTTATACGAGCTTATTTCTTGCTATTTATTTTTTCTGTTTTTATATTTGATAAATTAAGATGATATAGATGCATAATAAAAATAAAAAATATATTTTATTAGGTATATTAATACACTTCTGGAAGAGGTGCTGGACGATACTGTTAAGCATATAACGGGTGTAGAAAAGAATAGTAGTCAATATTCTTGGCAACAAACGAAAAATAATACGAAATCGCGGCCCGATGAATCCAAAGAGCAAATTTCGATAAAGAAAGACGAAGACGATTCCTTTCGGATAGATTTCAATCCCCGTCTCCTGGCGGATAAGACGCAGGAGCAATGGACTACAGAAAATGATAAAAGACAACTCGCCAGAGTTTCGATAGGCGAGGGTTACGTGAATCCCGCTTTCGTCGGTTCGACGGATGAAATAGCTTCTTTAGATTTCAATTGTTCTGCAAGAAAACACAGTAAGCGATGCACTTAAGAAAAATGAGATTTATCATTTCAAATAGATATCTTTTTCTTTCTCATACACAATAAAATGTTTTACTACTTTAGTACTTTTTTGTGGCATAGCAGGTTTGTACCTTGGAATACCGGCGGAAAATATTTCTCCTGAAAAATTGGATTGCGTGGACTCCGGAATAAATAGCGTAGAGACTATCGAGTTTCAGCTACCTGATCAAGAACCCAGCTTCGAGCAGTCTCTTTTACAAATCATCGATGAGAAATTGGGAAGAGGTCCCTCGACGAATAGGATATCCTCGGAGGAGGATAGTCCTGAAAAAAATTCGCAACAAACGGTTTCAATAGAGGAAGAATGCGGGACTGACTCCCAGAAAATTATACTAACTTCGCCGAAACTTGAACCATCGTCGACTGATCCCGACTGGAAAGTAAACCAACTCGAAGATACCGTCAACACGGAAGTTAATTTCGAGAAACTACGCCTGGAATTCCAAAGCAACGGCAGAGATTCGTCTCCGAATGATGAAACTCTATCGAAGATCGGTGTAAAATTAACGGAAAGTCCTCCCATCGAGCTCAGAGATTACAAGAAATGGATGGAATTCGATAAAATCTCTTCGCAGGAAAATACTGAACAAAGTCCCTGCGACTCGGTAACGCTTCGAAGAAACAGGAAACCAACTATAGTTTTCCTGCACGGTTTTGGCTCCTCAGCAGAAATCTTCGAGCATCAGCTGCAATATTTTTCTTCTCTCGGTTATCCCTGCATCGCTCCCGATATGCTCGGGCACGGTATGAGCTCAGCGCCCAGACGTTCTAGAGATTATCATTTCGGCAAGTTACTCAAGGACTTGGATGCTGTCCTACATCATTACGCTTTTAAACCTGGCGAGAAGTGCGTCTTAGTCGCACATAATTACGGGTATGATGTTGTTTGTTTAAAACAAAACTTTATAAGAAACGTTTTCTTTTTTACTTTCGAATAATTTGTTTCGATTATGATTACTTTTGTAAAAAAAAAAAATTAAATCTTTTATATCACGGCGATATTAATAAAATTGATATCTGCGAATATCCTGTAATAAATTTCAGATGCAGCTTTGCTACGGCGTTAGCTTGCAAATATGACAGCAATATCCATCAGCTCGTGCTGATATCGGGCGGCGGTCCGACTCCTCTTGCTCCGCCGAGCACGGAATGCGCGGGTCATTGTTGTCTCAGGGCGATTCTCGCGCCTGTGCTAATGTGCGGTTTTCATCGAGATATTCTTTATTCTGCGCGAGGCCGACAGCATCCTTATTGTGGTCAAGAATCGATAGATCAGTGGCCCTCGCACATGAAATACGTATTGAACGGTATGAACTGGCCACAGGGTGACTATGCTTTTCACAGAAAAATATGCACACCGACGCTTTTAGTGCATGGGCTAAGAGACAACAAAGTATCGCTAGTACAAGAGTGTCAAATGGAAAGGGTGAGTTTATGTGACCAATAATTCAATTAAAGAATTATGTACATATGTAATAAAAAAGTCATCTAAAAATATATATATGTCAAACTAATTAAAAAAAAAAAACAAGCTAATTATTATAATCCAAACTCTTTTTTTTTCAGACAATGATGAAGGCTTTCCTCGAAGCTATTCCAATGGCTGGTCACAGTCCAATGACTGAATGTCCGCAACAACTGAATCACATGATACATTGTTTTATAGATTTGTGGAAAAACAAAAAATGGCAGTAGTGATGATCCTGACTATTATGAAAATAGAAATAATGTTTAAAATGCTGTATTATATCGAAATTTCGATTAACAAACTGCTTATCAATTAGTTTAATTATCAGTCAGATATAATATTTAACTAAAAAAATAAGATACTTTATAATTCAAGAAGACCCAATTTGATCAATCAGATAAATCAATGAAGTTCGTGTGGCCTCGTAAAAATGTGCCAAGTTTTGTAGATACATTAAAAAATGTACAGATAAAATAAATAGAAAACGCCCCACTTGTTTAGATCACTTGAAATAACTTTTATATATTTCAACATTTTTTCTCTTTAATACTCGATATATACAATACATACTGTCAAGATATTCGAAACCGTTTTAAACCTAAACCTTTAGTATGTTTGAGAGAACTCTTACCATCATGAATGAAGACTAAAGAGACATATAAAATATATATTTCTATTTAAAATAGATCATTTTTATTAAAAAATTATTTTGCTCTCTCGTGTCAGATAAAAAAGTTATTCAAAGTGATCCAGTAAATACTGAATAGAGGCTATAGAACAGCATATGGATTTTACCAAAGATGATTTATATATATCTTTATTTTATACTTTTTAATATGAGTTTTACGTTGTACAAATAAAATTGTATACAGATAATTAATTGCAGTGTACGTTACAACGGTCATTTATTTATTTTAACAAAATTAAATAATTAATCAGTCAATGATGCGCAAGTGTGCGTCGCACTTTGATATCACGATGATTATGAGTGATTCAGTAATGTTTGATTAAGCGGGTTCTCAGCCGACTTCATCCATTCTTTCCTAAGTATCTGCTTCAACTGACTCAATCTCAAAGTAGGATTTTGTTCTTTAATCATCGGCATCATTCGTTCCTCGAAGCTCGCGTATGCGGCTTTCATCCGTTTCTCTGGGTGTCGATCAATATCAGGATCCTTCATGCTAAAAAAAAAGATACAAATAAATCGAGATAACGAAAGGAATTGAAAATGTAAATCTATTATATTTTTAAAATATCAACATTTTCCAAAACTTTATCGTATTCTTAATCGTACATAAGATTTTACATAAATTACTCTAATATCTTAAATATAATTACCTCAAAACAGATATAGCCTCGTCTACACTGTGAGCCGTTTCACCTTCCAAAATCAATCTATTTAAATTTTCCTCAATCGGTTTCTCATCTTCTTTCTTCTTCATAGCCACTTGATTTCGTTTCTCAGTGATAGCAACGATTTCGGCTCTAGTAATTTTCGACGCTGGCTGCTTGCCACCGACTTTTATAGTTGCCATTTCCTTTTCCAGCAGAGCTTTCGCCTCCGCCTTTTTTTCTAATTGCTGTTGACGTTTCTTCTCAATTTCTTCCTACATGTAATAAAATGTACAGTTCTCGTCCCGACGCAATTATTTTTGTTTATGTTCAACGTTTCGTTGATATTAATTACAAATGCCTACTTGTTTCTGTTTCTTCTTCAATACTTGCTTATCGTTATCCTCCCATGCCTTATCTTCCGCTTCCTTCACCTTTTTTATAGTTTCGGCTTCTTTGACCGCTGCTTTTCTAGCTCGAGCGGCAACCGCCTTGCTATTCTCACCCACAAATTTCTTCGGCATATTGATCTGTATTATGTAAGTCTCGATTATTAAAGTTTTTGTTTGATAATTTGTATTATTTACTTTTATCGTATTTCTCTCTACATTCGAAAATAGTAGTTTCACGTGTTTTCACGATATTACTATATTTGAGTTGGCAACAGCCCGGAACATGCGCGGAATCATTGTGAGAATTATTGTCAAGATCCAGGTTAAGAGACTTCAAAATAATCGACATTACAAGGCCATAATAGTACAGAGAAAATCGCGCGTGTGTATACTTTTAATCTCCTGAGAGCAGACAATAAACGGTTTCACGAGGAGTACATGCTTACGCGATTTAAAAGCGGCTGCGGGTGTTTAATTGTCACGCGTGAAATGTCGAAACAGCGATCCACGAAGAACGCGAAGACACTGAAGGCGGCGAGCACCGATGTGAGTGATCATTTTGATGCAGCACTTACCGATTCGTCGCCTACACGAATGCTCGATCACGAAATCGCGAAAATAATGTGACATGACATTTTCTGTTATGTATACTTTGCCATCTCTAGCCACTCTGTATCGGTAGAAGTAACTAGCCACGTCTGCCAACCTCACTGGTTCTCATCATTGTCGCGATATGAATTTATTATATAGAATATTGTGGATGTAATTGACGGCATCTGTCACTTAGCGCGTGGTAAAGTGTTGACAGGAAGCGGCGTATCTAAAGATCTCGTCTAATTTATCTCTCTTCTACCTAATTTAACTCTCTCGCAATATCTAATAGATATATGTTCAAGATATATATACAACATTTATTTTAAGCCATTAATATCATCCTATACGCAGAATGATGTAGGAATCATTATAGATTATGCATATTGCTTACTGATAAATATCTCTCTAATTTTTTAATGGCAGATTACCGAAGGTAATCAGAAAAATAAAAATTTTTACATTAAAATGCTGAGGCAACTTTTCAACAAGAACCGTGTATATTTAATTCATCAACTTGCTGAAAGTTTATGTGATGCTAATAAGACTTATGGTTCTTGCACAAGAACACAACAATCCTAAGAAACAAGGCGTAATTTATGCGGTAATCACTCAACCTCTCATTTTTCCGAGAGTAATGATAGATAGCCAACGTTGGGGACGTTGATTGCTTGCCCGCGCTTTTACACGTTGGGTGTGACAAGAAATCGCCTCCATTAACACATTGTTTGCAGGATCCATCTACGGGACCTGTGGTTTTAAATAAAGATGGAAATGTTGCGATTAAAATTCAAGCTAAACCCGGAGCAAAATGTAACAATGTAACCGGTAATAAGAAATATTGTTCGATAAATTTTCTTTTTATTATTAAAAAGAAAGCGTTTGTTTTATTATGTATTCTCTGTAAAAGAAAGGAAAGATTCTTACTGCGACCAAATCGCATAATTATTGTTAAAGAAACGACTATCCATAGATATTTCCGACGAAGCAGTAGGCATTGCAATCTCCGCCCCGCCAACAGAAGGTGAAGCTAATGCCGAACTCGTCAAATATCTAGCTTCGATTTTTGGAGTAAGAAAATCCGACGTATCCTTGGACCGGGTTAGTGTTCCAATTAATTTAATTTCGACAACTCCATCTCAACTCATATATATTACTCACATATATTTTTAAACTTTTCTTTGCAGGGATCTCGAAGTCGACAGAAGGTAGTTGTAGTGTCGGGAATTACGAGAGATCAAATTTTGGCGAAATTGAAAGGAGAGATGGGTAATTAAATGTTGTTTAAAAATAAATTTTTCTGTCATTAAACAATTTTTCCCAGTTTGTATATTTATAGTTCTTTCCTTATATTCTAGTTGGTCCTATCTTTATACTTATTTTTCGCATATTTTTATGTAAAAGATGTTATTCAATATTATACAATTTATACATCTGTTTCTTCATGAATTTGATTTAACTGAGCGCATTTAACCGAGTTTAGCGAATTGTCAATATTCGTAAGATTTAGTTTTTAGATAGTATAAGTTAAAGTTTTTTTTAACAGCTACATAAATATAATTGCACCAGATAGAGTATTTTCAAAGATCGTCATCGATTCGAAATTTTTATACGAGCGTTGCTGTGACTAGCAATACAAGAATCGATGAAGATTTTTAGTGAAATAATCATAAGCACATGGGCGCAGTTGCGATCATAATCTTCTATGATCACAGAAAATTAGTACCTTTTTACAAAGGCTACTAATTTTGTAATAATCTAATAATATAATGTAATAGATACATAATGTTAAGCTTTCACTCTTGTATTTCAAAGGCCTTGTCGTCAAGCCAAGGTCGGAAGATAGGTAACGTTGATGGGTAATGAGCGCCCCGTTTGGATGGCGCCGTACCAGCTGGTGCACCCTCCGGCCTCAAGGGATACGTGGCTAGCACGATCGGTATTTGTAACTTGATTTCTTTGTCCAAGCTCTTCGGGCTTATGACGAACTGCGGAAACGTTAATAGTGCGATAAATTTCAAGAACTCCAACGCGTTCGCGATGATTTTAACGTCGTGTTTGGAAATAAAATATATAAGTGTGTTTGTCTCTTGGTCACTCACATAAACATGATAAAGAACGTTGATCAAGTGGCACCCTCTCAGATTCGTCGGCGGTAATGGCGGGACATACATTTGTTCGTTTAGCCACTCCTCGCCTTCGCCCGGCCGAATCTTCCCCCTAGAAACGCTAGCCAGCTCGCGAGTCTCGCTGGCGAGCACTTTACCCCGACACAGATACTGTATCGTTTCGGTGAGTGATGCCTTGGTCGATTTCATCGTAACCTGTATTAATTCGAATTCCTAATTGTACTTTAACGCCGCGACTATATCTATTAAACGCGTTGAAATGATATCTATTACGTGTGATAATTACCTTACTGCGATTGCTGACAGTCGCAGAAATACCGATCGTTTCCCCAGGTACGTATCCACCCCGGTCCAAACTCACTCTGCAGAATACAGGACCACCCGATACGCAAGAGACACCCACGCGCTGTTCAATCTCCTGTCTTGCGGGTTGCTGTTCAATCACGAAAGCGTTTTGTTTATACCGAAAAATAATTGCTTCTGAATGATTCAAGTCAAATTTTTTAAATCCAAATGGTATTTCAGAAAACAGGGTGCGTCAAAATTGCCGATCGTTAATATTCATTGAGCGATACGTTTATCCGCGATTGAATAATGCTCGTCACTGTCCGCCAACGCAAAAATTTTCTCATACATTTTTCTACAATGCATTGCAAGTACCTGGAATATATGGGCGGTGATTCCATCATCACGATCTAGCGAGTATCGTTATGTTGCAACTGGCGCAGACCACAATATCGCGCGAGTGAAATGTTTCGCATCTTTTATTGAGTTTTAAATTCAAAATTTTTATCGAGTCTTAAATTCGAATACGTCAGATTTAGTCTTAAACTCTTTATCTCGTATCAAGATATTTACAACACTTTCCATACAGGTCGGTGACCAGTATTTGGGTCTCGGTTATGGTAATCAACTCCGGATATTCATTTAATTGCACTTTCTTTGGTCTGAATCGGTTATGTGAGGATATTTATTCTCAAGAAACTGCTTATTCATAATAGTTATCTTTTAGTGAGATCTAACTATTTTAAAGTCGATCGACAATTTAAAAAACACATATAAATCAGATCTACAGACATATTAGATAATCTGTCGATTATCATGATAAAAATGCTCACCGCTAATATCGGAGGTTCCAGATTTAAGTCGATCGGATTCATGACGATGAAGACTTGCTGATTTTTATGTGTAAGCCCACCCGGCTCGCGAAGAGCCGCTTTACAATAATATTGCACCCATCCATGTTTTCCGAGGAAAGTGGAAGGTAGACCCAACGGCAATCCCAATTTGAAGGGAAAGCTATGTATTCCGGGAGATAGCAATGACGGTCCCTCGCCTATTAAAAATCGCGTTTCTCATCAAAGAGATATCATCAAAGATCTAAATTAATTTTACCTTATTTTAATTTTTAATTTTTATTTAAATTAAAGATATACAAGATATATACTCTTTTAACTATATCATTGCAAATTGTCATAGAGAAAATTCTTGCTAAGCTATTATCGTACACTATATGCACATAATTTAAGCGCGCTATTTAAAAACAAAAACGTGGATTAAAACATTAAAATACATATGATCGTTGCGCAATGTAATCTAAAGTAATTAATTCACCTGGTTCCCCCAGCAACCGCATACGAAAATCGATGTAATTTTCTTTGTCGTAAACTCTTTCGGCACGTTGACTGCGTACCCGGACTACACCTTCGCCCACAACATGGAAATGCAGTCCTGAGACGCTACGGTAACGTATCCCACATTAAAAACTTGTGTTACTTACTTAGGTTTAATGTACGTAAATTTATACAGCGCTTCACCACCGTCCCAATAAAAAAAGATTTTTTCTCCAAATACACTTTTTACACGAACAAAAAAATAATCATTCTGACCATGAACTCAATACCCTCTTTCTTTACAGCATTACTTACTAAGCTTCATCGTCCAACTCTATGAGAACACGGCCGGACAAGAAGTGGCCAGGAAAATACAGTAGATTCGTATTGTCGAAAAGTATCAAGAACTTGCTGAGTTTCCTCGTCATCTCGTCGCCGAAATGGGAATACTCCTCGTTATGTGTTCGCGGACGGAGAAGAGGGACGCTTAGTAGTGCGGGCAACGTTTACGTCACCGCGGCTTCACGCTCACTGAATACACGTCGCAAAACGCGCAAGAGCAGCCTTCTTCTTCCATGCGTTACCTCATGATGCGAGGTGAGAATCACTGGCTTGCATCGCCATCAGCAACACGTTCGTAACATGGCACGCGTCTCTGTTTCTCTTTCTGTTCTTCACAATCTCTCTTTCTACGTGCTGACGAACTGGTACCAGCTACGATACCACAATACACCTCATCGCTTTTCTCAACAACGCTGCACATTCCGCACGCGTCCCTTGTTTTTCGCGCTTTGCGCGATTAATCGACGATCGGGGGAAGACCGATCGAACAGCAATCCGCCGATACTCCGGATTCTATCATCGCCCACCGCGAAATTTTCTGTCACCACACCTTGCCCATTCTTGGAGACGCGCTCACTTTCGCTCCCTACCTTCCTACCTGGTTGCTTCTCTACCACCTCCCATCCAGTCCAGTCCGGACTGGTCTCACCTGGCTTCACCTGATACTTGACCAATGGCAGTACTCTAATCAACGTTGCTGCTTTTGGCATTGAACGTTTAAATCACGGTACATTAATCTCGCGTTGCATTAATCTCGCGCTGCATTAATCTCACTGTTACATTTAACCGTCGAAGTTGCGATAAAAATAATGAAGGCGATAGTTTTTTTCCCTGTGCGGTATTTCCTGTAGCGTTTAAATGAAAAAACGCATATTTTAATAATGGGAAATTAATTCATTGGGATCTAGTTTTGGAATTTTGTAAATGGAATTTAGGTAATATCTAAAATTGATTCTAAATGATCTGCGATTTATGTCAAAATTCAGATTAGAGAATTCTGTTTACATTTGTATGTATAATACAAAAAGCATTTGAAGAATCACAGTGCACACACAAACACATATATATAACAACATATGTATTAAGATGCTCACAAATATTATATTATACATACAGCCATAATATTTTATAAAAAGAATTTCTTAAAATCTGACGTAAATTATAGATTGTTTAATAAAATAAGTTTAATAAATATTCAGTTTCTCAATGAATTTGCTGTTAAAAGAAAGATGGAGCTTGAATTTTAAAATAATTTCAAGATTTTTTTATTCTTCCTTACATTTTTTTTACGCTAATCTATTGATCTGCAGCTATCGTGATAATTAGAGACTTCCGTTTTTACAGTTCTGACATTACTTGTTTATTTATTCGCTCGTGTATTATAACTTTATTTATCTTTACAGCAATAAATTGAAAGCATCTTTAAAAAATAAAACTAAAAATCAGGGGGAATATTCTCACTTACGAAATATCTTATATATAAGATTATTTTAAAATTATAACATTTAAATACGCGTGTATGTTTGACAAACTGAACAATTCTGGTAACTTTCAGACTTGTTTTGTCCCTAGCAAAAAAAACCGAAAACTTGAAGTTACCCACGTTAGGCAACGTAGTGCTGCGTAGCGCTTATCGCAAGTGTCGATTTACTTTGCAGCTGTCAACAATACGACAGTGTATTTATATTTTATCGTTGTTATCAATTTATTATTGATAAAAAATAGCTGGATTTATCTCGCGGTGAATTAAAATTTAACGACTCGTTATATCGCGCGTTCGTTTGTTGTTTAGAAGCTTCTAATGGAGAATAAAGCAATTAATCAAAAGGAATATTTGAAAAAATATATATCCTTGAGTGAGGGTGATGCAAAAAAGAAGAAAACAAAGAAGAAGAAGCAACACAAGACTGGAGCGAAAACGTAAGAACCATTTACAAGTATTTTAATTTGCATCAACGACGAATACTTTGAAAAGTTAGGTTAGGTTGTCAGCTGTGTATGATGCTTTGGAATGCTGGCAAACGGAGGCTATACGAACATAATGTTGATACGTTATGTTATCCATTTCATCGCGAATCACTTTTTACATTTTTTAAAACAAAATTATTGAATATTAATTTCTAAATAAAACTACTGACGATATTTTATGATTCTTCTACTTCTAAAAATAATATTGTTGAAAATTTCTTTTAATTACTCAGGACTCATATTTCTACCATATTTTTCATTCAGATTAATTTAGCATATAGCGATTAATATCTACACAGTTATTTCATTATCTACTTTGAAGATCTCTTAATTTTATTATACAATCAAAGCTTTCTTGGCCTTTTTAAAATAAAATATTTGTTGGGAGGGAGCATCTTTGATCTGACCGTGAAACGGACGGATGTATTTTTACAGAGTAAAAATTATAGATGATGACATAGACTTGAAGAATATGAGACCCATTGAAGACAGTGAATTCGATATCCTTTTAGAGGGAGAAGATGCTCCTCAAATTGCTGGTATAGTTGATGAACGTGGACCGGTTGATTTCACAGATAAGAGACGGTGGAAAATTATAACTGAGAATGATGAGGGTGATTTAGCTATTGTTAATCGTACTGTTGATGAAGAAACAAGAAATCTTGACGAGACAAATGCCAAATTTGATGATAATCTCGATTTGAGTCCACCTAGAGCTAAGCATTTAAAAAATAAACGTATAGATTCAAGTACTCATGGATCTAAAGATGGTGACTCAGATCTGAGTCCACCTCGATTTAAGCATTCTAAAAATAAATGTGCGGATGTGAATCCAGATGAACGATCAAGAGATGACAGTTCTGATCTGAGTCCACCTAGACCTAAACATTCTAAAGAGAAACACATCGACTCAAGCTCACGCAGACGACCTAAAGACGACGATTCGGATTTAAGTCCATCTAGACAATCTAAAAATTATGATTCAGATTTGAGTCCACCTCGGCAATCCAGAAATAATGATTCTGACTTGAGTCCACCCAGGAAATCTAAAAATTACGACTCAGATTTAAGTCCACCTAGAAACACGAAACATCGGACTTCGGCTCGAAGTACATCTGGACGAAGCTACCGAAGTTCAGGTAACAGAGACAGTGATTTGGATTTAAGTCCACCTAGAAAAAATCGCAAGCAGAATCTAGATACAGATTTGTATGAAAGCAGAAAGAATATGAGGAGCAGAGATTCGGATTTAAGTACATCTCGGCGTAATGAGCACCGGTCTCGGAGAGATAATTCACCACGTTCCATTTCGCGTAGAGACGATAGAAGGCACGATTATCATGCTAAAGAAGGTTCATCAGGTAGACAAGATGTATCAAGGTAATTTTTCGTCAGATATTGGCTGAAGATTATTATGATGAAACACGTGTATTTTGTCGTCGTATGAATTAGCAAAATGATAAATGTAATCTCTTTAAGCAGGTCAAGGGATAAACGAGAGAAGAAATATGAAGATAGAGATCGTAACTCTCGATCGTATACAGATGCACGGGAAAAAAGGAGAAAAACGCGATGGAACGAGGAAACAGACGATTCCGAACGTGGACACACGGGAAATCATTCAAAAAATTATGATGATCGAGCGACAAAGACGTTAGACGGAAAAACAGCAGGATTCCAAGCTGCGAAAGCATTGCGAGAAGAAACTGAAGCCCATAAACGGCAAGAGACGGAGCACTTCAGTAAGGTAATATAATTTTTTATAATACAGAAGTTATATTTAGAAATGACTTCTTTATCCACGAAGGATATAGATAGTATAAGTTAGCATTGCATTGTTTCAGCTAAGTAAAGAAATCACCGGAGAAGGTCAAGCCACGATTGTACGTGACAAAATGGGAAAAAAGCGCAATTTAGAAGCAGAAGCAGCGGAAAAACGAGAGCAGGAAACGAAGCAACGAGAGATAGATGAAAAGTACGCCAAATGGGGCAAAGGGTGAGTGGTTTTTCTTTTATTTTTTTTTGTTTTTGCTCTTCTGGTAATAAAATTCTTTTATTTTCTCGTAAGGCACATATCCATGATAATAGTCCATTATTTATTTTAGTTTGAAACAAGTGGAAGATCATGAGGAAAAATTAAAAAATGACTTGTATGAGATGCACAAACCTTTGGCGAGATACGCGGATGATGCAGATCTAGATAAGGAATTGAGAGAACAAGAAAGGGAGGGTGATCCTATGTTGAAGTATATAAAACAAAAACAGATAAAAGAGGGGAAAAGAAAGCCAGGTATACAGATTGACATTTTTACACTTCTCTTCCTATCCTATTTTTAAAAAAGTTTGTTGTTCAATTATTTTAATTGTAGATCCGCCGCAATATCATGGTTCGTACGCACCCAATCGATTTAGTATTAAGCCCGGTCATCGATGGGACGGGGTCGATAGAAGTAACGGATACGAGAGGAAGTGGTACGAAGCGCAAAATGCAAAAGTAGCTTTACAAGAAGAGGCCTATAAGTGGAGTACAGCCGACATGTGATCATGTTCACACATATTACTATAGTAGAAATTTCCAATTCTATTTCCATCGATCGTTAAGTAAAGAAGAATAAATAAAGAAAATTTTAAATATTTCGATAATATGAAAGTCCATTTTTTTAATTCCTGACACGTGTGCGATTGTTTCACGTTATCTCTCGTTTGTCCCTAGTTTCTATCTTTACCTTCTCCGCAAGTAGCCTCATAATCGCGAAACGACTGAGATATATCAGTCGTATACGCGTGGTAACCGCGAGATCGATATTCGTTCCAGAAAACGAGAAGAACGGAGAGGCTGGCGCCGGTCTGGCAACGGTCTGCTGGCGATGGTCTAGACGAGCGGAATATCACCGTCTGCGAAATCGATCGTGCGCTTTTAAGGTCGTGGGAATCCACTCCGGATGACGAGTAGTATGGGCGTATTGGGAGTGGCGGAGCGCATATTTGACATAGTCATTCGCGATTGGGACGGGACGCCGATTACCGGATCGAAAGGTTTTACGGCTCGTCGTGCTATATATCGAGTCCTAACGCCGAGTCCTGACGCGGAAGGACACCCGTCATGCATTGGTAACACTGAGGCTTGCGCTTTAGGCTTTCGTCGCCTAGCGTGTCGCCTCGCGCCGGCTAAAACGTGGATAGAAACGTGGCGATCTGTGCGTACCGTCGCCGCCTCCACGACTCACGGCGTGAGAAAGGGGAGTTTTGCGTGGCGCGAATATACATCGGCGACATATACATAGACTACTGGTACAACCCGCCACGCGAGCAAGGGCAGGGTCGTAAGTGAGCGACGCCAGTATCGTTCGCGACGTCGACGGGATTTCTCGTCTCTGCTCGCGGTGATGCTCGACTTTCGGTGAGCCACGAATCGGCCGGTGGAGTCCTTCCTTCATCGAAAAAGGCGTCGCGTGACAGTGAGACGTATGAGGTAGTCTCGGATTATTTTCAAGTGTGAAGGTGTCTCGCAGGTGCCGGCGCCACGCGACGTGTCAGTAACCCCCGAATAACGGTGGGAAATAAGGGGTGGCTACAGGAGGAACGTATATACATATACCTACATATGCGCGCATATGTAGATAAAGAAAGAAAGAGGGGAGGAAAGTGACTTCGAATGAAAGTCGAATTTTCACAGTCGATTGAAGGCAAGATGTACTTTTAAGAGTTTCAAAGAAATTTTAGTCGCGACTAGAAGGTGCTATTTTTCATTACCACAAGTAACTTGAAAGAATATTTGAAGCACAGAAAGAGTAGGACGTGACGTTTTACATTCGCGACGGATTCTCGGACAGTGAAGGGTAGAAAACGAATGAGAGAAGAGAGAAAAGTGTGAATGAAAAAGGAGGAAAGTGAAAAGAGCAAGAAGAAGAAAATTTATACGTTTTAGCATCCTGAAAAAAATAACTTATATCTGCTACAAGACTTTTGCTGAAAAAAGTGATAATTTGAGTTAACAATTTTTACTTGCTAACGTGATGTTAACAAGGAAATTGCAATAATACGAGTGCCTCTTGACAACGTCTGATTTAGTTTGATAGATTAAGAGAATTTAAGAGAAAAAAACGGATACGAAGAGACTATGGGGTGCAATACCAGCAAGGAGAGCGTTCAACCAGCGGTGGACGAGGCGAAAGAAGGCGATTCCGTCAAGAACGGGGGTGAGCGATCATCTTTTCCGGATTGTTATCGTGCGAACGATATTAGTCATCATTATGCAATTTATAACTATAATCGATGTCTGGTAAACACGATCTAATTTTTTTGCATAATTTTTTACCTTCTTAGAATTTGCATAATATTGAATTTTTGTATATGATTATATCGTATAACACTATTTCTTGTTTTTATACTTTGCATCATTCTAATCTCTATAAATTGCAACCACCACAGAACTTCGACGTTGTTTATCTTATCGACAATGACAGAGTCTGCTTTGTTTCACAATGATAAATGTACCTTTGTTCACTTCGTTAGATCCTTCGAGTTGATTGTGTGCACGCTTCAGTAATATCGACGCAATCAGTAGGGTCGGCAGAACGAATGACCATTTTCCACGTAATAAATGTGTTCGATGTGCACAATGATGAATATACAAATTTTTTAAATTTTATTCTTCATATTTTGCGAGACTCATACAATCAATCTCGAGTAACTTCTTCATGAAGATTCGAGTCATTAGTAAACGATCTGTCGGTCGAAATCAAATAAAAATTCTCAAGATAATTTTCTTTAATCAATATGGATAAATTGTTTTAGTTTAGTTAAATACATGAAATAAATTTTTTGTAATGTAAATAGTTTTTACTGTTTGAAAATAAATGAGTTTGTGTATTCTATTATTTAAAATAAAATCAAATACACAGAGCATGAATTTAAAGCACTCTCATTTAATAAGAAAAAAATTGATATTAATAAAATGG
Source organism: Crematogaster levior (assembly GCA_901521435.1). NCBI lineage: Eukaryota > Metazoa > Arthropoda > Insecta > Hymenoptera > Formicidae > Crematogaster > Crematogaster levior. The sequence goes on along the minus strand of CABEGB010000870.1, from coordinate 67,564 downwards.
ATATTTTTGTATGCTCAAACACGTCGTAGTTTGTATTTTCTATTTTATTAGAGATCTCTAGAAATTTAAAATTAAAATCTCCTTTTGTGTAATAATATATGATCCTCATAACGCGCCAGAAAATAAATGTATTTTGGCGAACGTGAAATAGGACGTCCGATGAGAGTACATCGAAATACCGAATAAGAGTGATCGCGTGATGTATGTCAAGGTTTAATCCTTCACTGTTTCTAAAACTTCGAACGAAAGTTTCCTTTTATAATCGAGATGGCAAGATGATGGGCGGTTGGAAAAAGTGGAATAATGGACTTAACAGAAGAAACATAAATAAAAAGCTCCATTATTTGTATAAACGTGTTCCTCGTTTTTATCTTTATGAATGAAATAATTACAAAATAGTATTTATGAAATAATACTTATGAAATAATAATAAACAATAACTTGAGCAAGTATCATAGATAAAATAAATGTAGTAATAACAATAAAGAACACAGAGGATCACGATAAATATTGATTTCTTTCGTTTGACACAGTAATTCGGAAATTTTTTGTTTTTTCCTTAATCGAAATTTATCTGACGTTCTTGTTTGTTGTATGACAAAATAATAATGTCTCTTCACATGTGAATTCCGTGTATTATAATATACGATTGCAAGAGCATATTGATTAGTATTTAAAGAGCTCGGACTTATCAAAAGTTGGCAAAAGTTTAATTATTGAATCTCGGCAGTTCCTGCTTTACTGGCTGGTAGTAAAAATCCGTGCAACGTAACTTCGAGCAGAATCAATTACTCGGAGCTTCGATGAATTTCCGTATGTGAGATACTAAAGTTTCATCAATACCGACACAACTGCATAGAGAGATTCCAATTGTGTGGCTCGCGTAAGAATGCCGATCGAACAGGAATGCTACTGCGGGGAACGCTGAATGGAATCGATATATAAAAATCTTACGAAGATTTGGTGGCATAGCATGTTAATCGATCGTAAAAATACGAGTTTATGAGTCTTTTCAAACGCAAACGGGACGGAAAAACCTAAAATACAAACGGCCACTTCAAAGTTTTTGTCAAAACATTGACAAATTTTTATTTTTCTTGAAGTGGAAACTTGAACGTGACTATATACTTTCTCATTGATTTAATTTAAACAGGTTTGGTGAAAACATATAATACGCGTATTCTCTTGTGACTAAACTAATCTTGCGGCTAATCTAATTAAAACAATCAATGCAATAAAAAAATAACAGGTCTGACCTAGTTCTTTACAATTGTAGATCGTTATTATTATTTCCAAGCTCAAAGTGGCCATTGTTTTCGTTAAAAAAGAATTATTATATTTTAGGAGCGGTGGACGAAAGTGTAAAAGATAACAGAAAAAGAAGCAAATATAATTCATGACTTGAACTGTGCGACTGCATTCTTATTAGCAAAAGTTGAATATAAATGAAACTTTTGCATGTTAATTGTGTAGTACTTTTTCAGTATTCGCTGAAGTGCATACGATTAAGTAATAAGCAGCTTATACATAATTTATTGTTCATATTTTGATATATATTTTTTATATAATAGCCTGTAAACTGTTTATATCGGATTTAATCCTCCTTGCCATCGTTTAATCCTCTTTGCCATCGTTGTTGACGATTTGGATGTCGTGACAGCGTTACGGTTACTCGCTGTTACGACTCAACCGTTCGTAAAGCATGTACTCTATACTGTATACTCTTTTATAGAGAGAATAATACAGAGAACAGTATTCTGAAAAATAATGGATCGTATTTGTGCAGAATCGTATTATCATACAATTTTCTCAGGTTCTGCAGCGCGCAGTGATGCAATTGCTTAAATATTCATGATTTAATAGAGCAAAAGGAAGGAAGGATTATGCGTAAGAAAAAAGTCAAAGGAAATTTAACCACGGTTGCAAATTAATTACATAATTAATTACAATTCGAAAGCGTTTCGGACCATTTTGGACCATCCTCAACACCTTGAGAAGAAAGAAAGAAAAAAGATCAATATCTTTTTTAGGCTGGGAGAGTCCAAAGTGGAGCAAAACTGATATTTTCGATATCACATATTTGCAAGTTAATGCAGCTCGAAGACATTCGGTTCGCAAATCGATGTGCTTAACTAGATTATTAACGGAGCAAGTGAGCGAAAAACCGCAAATACAAAAAGTTCGAGACACAGAAAGGGTTGAACGACATCCACTGACGGCCCTGTTTCGCGGCATGCACTCGGGCCACTCGATCGCGGGGCGAGAATCTGAGGGCTGCGACTGCGAACGAGCGACGCGGCAGGGCCGTGATCGGCCGCTATTATAAACGGGGTCGTCGGTGCCCGGGAACAGTCAGTCGCACATCAGACCGAGCCGCGCGTGGATGTGCAGGTGAGAGACCGAGCGAGCGAGCGGCGACGCAGGTGAGTCGCGGCGCGAGTGCGACCCGACAGCCACTTCCTTCGCGATGCAACGATCCTCGCGTGCATGCTACCGTCGGAGGAAAACCGGGTTAAAAGAGGCGGGTGGCGGGCGGCGATGACCGGGGCGGGGGTCTGAAGTGATATCGTCTCGAGGCACGCGAATCGCGCTCGCCACGCTGTTAATATCACTTATAAAACGCGAGGTAAAGCTCAAAATGATCATCGACGACGCGATTGTCAGGTGCGACGTTATAGGAGTCTTTTCCTTGTACTTCGTGCTCGCACACCCGACATTGTATTGAACGCCCCGTGACCGGGCCGGGTCGAGTAAAATAGGAATCTTCCTAATAAGTCGACGGAAATAGTCGCACCGTCGAAAATCCAAAATCTATTTGAGATCAGCTGTTTGGCTAACCGATTGATATTTCACAAGGGTTAAAGAATACAGTCGTAAATCGATTAACAAACGAAATAAATTCTCTGCGAAAAGAAAGCAGTCTTTATGAAAAGTACAGCTCAAGATTCGTGAATCTCTTCGTCAAATATATTTAGATATCTAAATACATTTGGATACATTTATTGCGATTATTTTTCTTAGAATACAATAACTTATTAATTTTACACAACTTTCAAACTAATCTTCTTAATTCAATCTTCTTAATTCAATAAAATATATTCAGTCAATTTCAAAATATTTTATATTTTATATTTTAAAATTGACTGATATTTTATTAATTAATATTAACAGATTGATGTTACAGCATTTTGTTTTTTATATCAGAAATGATACTTGATTAGTAAAATTTGATTGTAAATTAATTTGTAAGTCGTTAATCATTTAGGAATTACTTTTAACATTTTCTCGACAAAAAATTGTATACAGTTGTCTATAGATAAAACAGTTAACGTCGTCAAATCATAAATCTTTATAATTTTAATCTTATCTTTATAATTTTAATCGATATACAATATATTAAAATTAATATATTTAGAGCTAAAAAGGGATTTCATAATCAATTCTTCTAGATGTTTAATTTCCTCGAGGGTTCTAGTAACAAGGTAGATCGATGGCGAAATGTCCTTGCGTGATATTAAAAAGAAAATAAAAGTCTAAGCATTTAAGAAACATTAGTGTCGTAAAAATACCGAGACGCTAAGGGGATACTTGGATATAAAATCATGATACAAATAGCAGTTAACTTTCTGATAAGTTAGCTTTCTGATAAGCATTTTAGTTTTTAACTGAAATGTAATGCACACTTTATGTGCACATGCATGAAACATGTGCGATTTTATCCTTTCTCCTCTTTATTTTCTTTGAGAGATGCCTTACATCATGTACAAACAGAAACGTCGATAAAATTACCGCGAACTTGTACGATCGATTCGCCAGCTTTGTACAATGTGATAAAACAACTTGCAAGTGCATAACTAGGGAAGAATCCATTGCTTGTCGCAAAAGTGTCGCTATATTTCTTGAATTCCCACTTGCTCCGTAAAGTGGTAACCTAGGGAAACGGTGTCGCGCAAAAGCGCTCAATAGCTGGAGCGTTCCCTTTTTCTAAAAGAAAATTCAGTTTTCAATACACAACTGTCACACTTAATCCTCGTACTTTACATTTAATTATTTCATTCATTTAAACTTGCAGGACTTTAATAATGTAAGTGATAAGAAAAATCGACTTAAATCGGATCAATCACATTATTCTATTTTTCTTGAACATGATCTCAGGATATACCCATAATTGAGCTAAACTAAGAACATAATGGAACCAGAAAGATTTTGATGTAAAGTGCACTGTTAGGTTCGTAATGTCAAATTTGACTTAATTGAGTCATTTTAAACCGTTCCTAAGTAAACTGCTCCTAAGTTAATGAATTTAACAAAATGCACGAGGATTAACTTTTATTACAATCGTCCTTCCGTCGGAAGAGGAAAGAAAATGATGATAGAGAGACCGAATTATTATTCATGATTTTCAAAGCAAAATTTGCACCGCGCGTGAAATGATTTAAGGATATGACAGGAACTTATGTCGATACGTCGATTGATCGTTGGAGACGAAGATTTAACTTCATTAGCAAAGAGATGGAAGACTCGATTAATATTTGTGGCATTATTTCATATATCAGGATGTGAAATATTAAAAATGTATATTAGGTGCCGTGTAATCTCGAATGTGCAGCGCGAAAATAGAAACGCTAATCGATACTTGTCGCTCTGAACGTGTCTGTGAAAGGTGAAATGTTCGGAATAAATGTAGGTGAACTGTGGCTAACACGGCGGCCATTTCTAATATACGGGATGTATCAGAAGCCGCGCCCTTTCTCCAATCTTTTGTGGATTTTCGAACAATTTGTAGCCGCTTTTTTCTTGAGAAAAATTTGTTAGCGAGCAATTACATGCTTATACATCGTATTGAGTAATTTATGTATTTGCTTTTATATTTCATTATTTGTGCTGGACATCATCATTATACTCATTATTATCATTCAAGAAGCTTCTAGCTATATATCAAGCGCAGCATCTCATTTTGCATAAAATTAAAGCGAAAGTGAAATTATTTTTTTATTACTTCTGCTTGAAGATATCTCAAAGGCGGCTGAAAACAGCGCAACGAAAGCGGACTCGGACGAGGGGAAAGAAAACGCAGAGGAAGATAAAGAGAAAGAGGAAGCAGCCACGAAAATACAAGCAGCTTTCCGTGGACATCACGCTAGGAAAAGTCTGAGAGTGTCGGAAACAGCGTCGAAGCAAGAAAGAACCGACGAGGAACCTTCCGAATCGACGGAAGACTCTATACAGAAACAACTGCTGGAGGAATTCCCTCTCGACGACCAGGGTGAGCCCTGATTATATACCCTAAGTTCGGAACTTTCGAGGAAAGATCGTTTTTTTAAACAGCTTCCATTTCATAGAGCTTACTAACGCGGCGACGAAGATACAAGCGACTTTCCGGGGCCTCATGTCGAGAAAGGAGCAAGCTACTGCTGCCGCCAAATCGGCGATTGACAGTGCAACTGCCAAGATAGAAGAAAAGGTAAGTTAATTGTCAATCTTGTTAGATTGTACATATAGACTTGCTATTGATCAAAGAGGGTCGAAAATTGCTTTATCTAGCCTTCGGCCTATCGTAAAAATTTTAAACACGAGTTCTATTGACTCTTCGCAGAACTTCACCTGACTTGATATTATATCTGGAAAAGTCAGAAAAAGGATTTATTCAATTATCAACTATTTTCTATTATTGACATAAAATAAATTTCTAATTTTGTGATTGAGTCACAAAGTTAGTTGTTTAATGCAAAGTTTGGCTTATTAAAATTGTGTGTGTGTGTAAAGTTCAGAAAATAACGTATTCTCGATATTCAATTCGATTTTTACAGTCGATTCGTACAGTCTAGATTAATTAATCTCTAATAAGAATTAATTTGTCAAGAAAGTTTTAAAACTTATCGATTTGTTGATGTCAAGAATGATTAAAGCTCGATAGGATGAACTAATTATGGTAAAGAATAAGATGCCTTTGTAAGGTAGTAATCCCACCTACTGGATTAGAGCTCCCTAGGTGTTTATAAAAAAAGATATTTTATTTATAGACAGTTTTATTGATAAATAACGAATTAATTTCATATCTTCTAAATAGACATATTTAAGAAATTATGCGAATTAATATCTCAATAAATTCATTACAATGTGTCACATTTTTCGTAAATTATTTCTGGGAAGTAACTAGTATGGTCACGTAACGTTCATTACGTGTTATATTAAAACAAGAATAAATAGAGCCGTTGTAATCAAAGTAATTTTTTTCTCAATTCGATACGCCAATATCGATTCGATCGATGAAGCGGTGAAGACGGGTTTTGATGCACAAGGTCGTAACGATCGATCATTTCTGTACTGAGATCCGTGAGAGAAAGCTATTGTTAGACCCTTTGACATTACGTTGATCCACGAATGCCCGGCGAATAATCGACAGCTGCCTTCCAAGCTGAAGATGATCATCTGGCTACCGAAGCGCTACTAAAGCTCGTCCCGAGACCAGTAGACCGGTATGGCCTACAATGTTTAAGTTACTTTCGTGTTGTATCGATTAATTATGTACGGACTAGTTGACGCACAGCGGGATTCCGTGCAGTCTCAATCTCATTTAAAATAAGAAGGGTAACCTCGATAAACGCGAGAGACATCCTGTTCACGAATAAGCTTCCAGTCCGGGAAGCTGTATACGAGGATGAAAACATTTAGGGTAAATTAACGAACGGCTATAGCGCTCTACGTTTTACATACTTTTGTCAAATTCTGCTACAGATGCAAGACGCTGTTCAAGAATTAGAGGGGATCGACTTGGCCGATCCGGACTTGCATAAGGCAGCGACTAAGATACAGGCGAGTTTCCGCGGTCACAAGGTCCGCCAGGAAGTCAACATCCTTACTGCCGACGACTCTAAAAAATAAGACGCTTACTCAAACGCAGGGATGCCGGGAGATAGAATATTACTTATTACAGTCAGTGCCATTCTTAACAGGTTTCAAACGCCATCCCCTATTTCTTGTACCTTATAATGTAGCATCCATAAACTAGTGAATTATGCGCGTAAATATACGAGGCATTCCAGACAAGCCGAACTACGGACAAGCTGAACGAATTTGACTATTAGTTCACTTCGGGCCACTAGTAGTTATGTAACAACGATACCGTTTATTTTACATTAACGATTAATCCAGCCTTCGCCCGGGACCAGTGAGATTTAAGTGCTTTCTACTTTGGCTAAATGAGGATCTTTCAAACGAAGTATTTATTGGCTGAGGCATACAAATGGGAACATTCAAATATTTCTATTATTTATGGATATATGAAAAGTTTTTTGGAACCACTGCATTGTGTAAACAAGGACTACAATGGCAAATAAAAAAAGAGAGCCTTGTTCCTTGAACAGATTCTTAAAATTGATTTTGAGTACATTTCACACAATTCGCTACATGACCATTCTTGAACCACATTCTTGAACTATCTTTATACGTATCGACGTATACTTACATTTTTTATGAGTTATTACTGCCATACATGAAGGGATGTACAGGCAGATTTTTCAAGACTTTTCAAAGAGGTTTTCTCAATACATCCTAAAACGCAAAACACTGAAAAAGATGAAATATGGTGGAGAAAGAACAGATAATTCCCTATAATTACCTTTACATAATACTCATAAATTGTGATCTACAACAACAGAGTGACAAACATGCAAAAATCCTCATATCTGGTAGGTATGTTAAGTGGAATGCGACGAACGCGATAGAGTATAACTTTAACGTCCTGCGCATGATAAACGGAGCATACATTAAGATGTACCAATATCAATAATGTGCATGTTAACTTTTATAAGTTCCTGTATTTATGTAAAATAAACGGTATGGTTGTAGCGTTTTCCAATTCTAAAATTAACGATGAAAGTCTGTTTTTCGAATATTTTTTATTATGACACACAAATATTTAAAGCATGATTTTATTTTTTTTTTCTAATTTATCGTTGAAACGGAATGTGATAAAAGGTATATGTATTTCTTAACTGCACTTTTTACATTTTTCTACAATTTTTTTACCTTTCTCTTTCTTTTTTCATTTTTTTTCTTCCTTGTAAAAAGTTAAATGTATATCTGTTTCATTTTAAATATGGAAAGTGTAAAAATGTGTACGATTGCTTCTTCTTTGAGAGTTTGGAAAAAATATATTGATGCAAAACAAACTGGCTAATCCCGATCGTCATACTATTCAATTTATATTTGAAGGGACTATAAATTTAGAAACATCCATAATACTAATTACGTATAAAAACAGAATTAAGAAAGAAGAAATTCCAAACTTTCAAACAATTTTACAAATTTTGGACATAAAAGATATTGTATTTTATTATTATTGTATTTTATGTTATTAATGCAGTAGAACTTCTATTTAACGCAAAATATGGCATATTTGAGCTTCAAAATAAATTTGTGAATTCATTATAAACACATATTAATCTATAGAATTTCTCTTATTAAAATTTTTCCGATTATTTATCTCATATAAATGGTTCTCTCAGATGCTTTTCGCGTGTGTCGGGGGCATCTATAATGTAGTTGCACGATTTATCGGCCTATTGTCAATAATGAATAATTATAAAATAATCATTAATCGAGGTTCTACTGCATCGATTATAAAAGTGTGCGTCATATATAGAACTTATAGTTGTTTAAAAAAGACTAAAGAGTCTCAAAATAATGAGGCCGGTCTTTTTAATAATTTAGAGCTTACTTGCTCAAGATCTTCTTATACCAAAGCTAACTCTACTATAACTTTTACGTTTTTCTTCTTTAATGATATATAACAAATCTTTCCCAAATATCGACAGCTACCTCCAACTTTGTTGCAATCCAGTCCATTTTTTACATAAATTAACGCATCGATGTACCCTTGAAATGGGAATTTATTTAATCAGGCCTAAAAAGACTCACTTGTGTATGCTGTCAATCACTTCTCGTATGTGATCACTGCAACGATCAGTAAGCGATTCAAGGTGCATACGAAAGCAGCGAAGCAGCAACCAAACTACTCAAACAATTGTTTATTTCTCAATGCTAGCTTTATTCGTCCACAAAGCAGGGTCTACTGCGAATTTATTATTTTCACGTGTTCGTCCACGTGTTTTTCTACAAAGCGAATATTATTTCTATCTTCTATATTTGTAATTTATACCGATGTTTATACCAATTTTGCTGAAGATGCTGACGAATTAAATAATATTACGCGACATTCCTGTATTTAACGCTGACTATGAGCAATAATTACACGTATTTATTGTAACAAAATTTCGCAATTTAGTCAAACAAGTAAATGTTATTCGAGTAAACGTGATAATATTGAAATTTCCTCGAATATATAATATGCACTATTCTACGCGCTATTCCTGCGCAATTGATATTGATTGCAATGATACGTGCAGCTATTGTTCAGTAGCAAGATATATGAAACAGATATAGTTGAACAGCATGTCTGAATTCCCGATATCCAATATATTTTATTTAAATTCCCGATCCCTACATCCTGTATCCGATATTATTAACTTTTAGCTTCTAAGATCAAATCTCGAATTCGCAATAGCGAGTTTCCAATTTCCCGCAAAAAAAATTCCCGTTGATATTTCCACCCTAGCAGTTAGATCCACGATTTTTATTTACTACTTTCGAATTTATAAATAAATATTGTCTTGGAACATACGATTACGCATTACTCATAGGTTGTCTACGATTGTCGCTTGTAGAAAATTAAAGCGAAGCTTTGGTATCGCCGAAAATGATCTATCATCGAGTAACGTCGTCTAGTTTATGTCGGAGTGAACACTGCGAATGAAGAGTATTTATTGTATCGAAATAATGTATAGAAAGGAACGTTGCGACGAATAATAGAACATTCTTGTCGATACGTTACTTTACCACGTATGAATAGTTTAGCGGTGCACAAGAAGTTGTGGTAAAATATATTGTAAGAATATAATAAAACGATCGTACCGCGTTTAAAACGGCCGGTACATTATATGTAATCCGTTTGTTTAAAATACATACCTACTAAATGTATTAGACTAAAATCTAAATATCAGGACGTCGTCCGCAAGCTCAGTCAATTGGACTTATAATTCAAACATGATGATGTGATAACGAATACAGCGATTTACCAAAGATCCCATTACAACACCTAATAGCGATTTATGCAACAGTAATAACTTATTTTTCTTTTTACACAAATAATTACACATATAATTGCTAGTGGTTTTATATATTCAATGTTAATATATAATTCAATTGTACATGTGAACGTAAATTTTTAAAAAATATTCGGAGTCCTCGAAAGATATAAATATCTTTTTATTAAAACCAATAGATGGACTCATCCTTATTTTTTTTTAAGTATTGTTTAAAAATGAGTAATACAAATTTGGCTTAATAAGTAAAAGTTTTTGTATAATAATAAATAATTAAATCCAGGTTTTTAATATGTTGAATGCATATGGAAGGAGGAATCTTTCTTTTTTATCTGATGCGTTCGCGTTAGTTAACATTTTGATTGCTAGATGTCGTTTCAGAGTAGTATCTTGTCACTCTGTCGCATACGTGTTTCTAGAATTTTTTATTTTAATGTTTACTTTATTTATTTAAATACTGTGTTGCAGAGTACGTTTATTCGTGAAGTACAATATACCTATTGATAAAACTTATATCCCTTCCAAAAGCTGATCCCTACGTCAAGATCATGGGCAAAACATATTATTGTGATTATTGCGACAGATTTTTTAAGGATGATGTCGATGCCCGTAAAAAACATCTATCTAGTATGCAGCATGTAGGAAATCGAGAGAGTCATTATAGGATGTACAAAGGTAAGCATTAAACAATGTTCTTATTTAACTTTTTGTTCAATGTTTTCATACATAACCTCTCTCGTTACACATATTTTCTCTCATGTACATGATGTAATCGATACACACTAATTTATTATTACACATCTTTAGATCCAGAGACAATATTAAAGGAGCTATGTGGTAAAACTCCGTGTAAACGTTACATGACCGTTGGAGACTGCGCTTTTGGTTTCAGTTGTCGATTTTCGCATTACACACCACCAATGATATGGGAACTTCAACAGCTCGGTAATCATTCTATTGATCGTCTTGTCAATGTCGTGTAAGACGCGTTAACCGTCAGTAGATAAAATTATATTTACAGCTGCGATGAAAAACTCGAAAATCTCAACAGCGCAACCGAAGGACGGTTGGCCGAATTCAGAAGATATTATCAAGGAGTATTTCGAGCACGCGACCGATTCGAGCGGCACCAAAGATCTTACTCCGATATGGTGTCCATCGCCAGTGGTCGGTTGTCCTTATTTACCACCGTCCTTGCTGCCCGTTACGCCGGAAAGAACAATGGATTGCAATTTTAGCAAATGGGGTTGAATTTCTGCAGCTATTCCAAAAATAAAACTTATTTATATTCGCAATCCTATCGTGTTCAATTACTCCGAGTTACAATCCCAAATTACGTAGGTACGTGTTGTCCCGCCGAGCTTCGAACCAAGCGACGCTCGCTATCATCCGAACAAAGTCCCCTCCGTTCTCCCTTCCAGGATCGTCTACACCAATCGCCAAGCGGACCCGCCTTCACACGGTGATGTTGCTATGGAACACAGTGGCGGAGCACTCGTTGCCACGACAGTGTAAGTCGGCACGTGACGCGACGCGACGCAACGCAACGCGACGCGACGCGTCGTGCCTGTCGAATCGACGGTTTCTCGGAGAAAAAAAACAAAAAACAAAGAAACTCCTTTTTACGGAGCAAAAGGGGGGGGCGAACCGATCTCGCGAGTGTACTCCATTCGCGAAAAAAATATGAGTGTTCGTGAGCGCCGGTCCGGAATCTATCTCGCATCATTCACGAGCGCCTGGTGGACGCGTTAAAAAATCGGAGTGCCACCTCTGGAGGGGCCCTTGCCGATTTAACGAGATTGGAATTCGTGGCTGGATCCTTCCAGATCGCGTCGGTGAGTCCCACGACAAATTCCTTCCCACCGTGGCGTGGGCCCCATAGGAGCGATTGGGATCGTAAAAATCCATAAATCACAACGAAAGAAGGAAACCTGAACGTATGGGAAATACGATTACAATAGATACTTCGAAAAAGAACGTTCTTTCTCTGTATTGCGTAGGAACTAACAAAATTATTTAGACAAAAATATAGTTGTTTCTAAAGTTGTTTCATGTTAAGTTACACGATTTTAGTGAATTAAATATTCATAGCAGATGAAAGTCTTTTCGTTTAATTCTACGTGAATTTTAGTTTAACTCGAGGATTGGTTATGTATCGAAGACATATGAAGGCTGTAAGTTTACAATTTCCTATACGCTATGCAGTACGGAAACAGAAAGTTTCTTGCACGCCGTCAACTCATTGCAATGTTACTCTCCGTTTCTCCGTGCACATGACATCACGTCTTGAATAAAAAATTTCTGATTGTTGGATAGGCCAAGGACGCGCTCGTCTGGTCAACGTTATCATTAGACATGATAATTTTCTCATTCGGCAAGAGTTGGCTTCCAAAATTTAAAGAATTTAATTTTAGAATTGAATTCTGGCCGATTATTCCCGATTCACGCGTACACTTCTTGCTAGATATTTATAAAACTAAAAAAGTGACAAGTCTACAGAAGATATTTGCATTCCGTTCGCGAGTGCTTGCATTCTGGTCGACACTGACACGCTGAGCCGGACATAGCGTGAAATAGAATACCGCTGTACGTCCTGTGCGGAATGCACATTGAAACGTAGGGAACTTAAATCGAATTTTTATCCATAGAGAGCATTCTCAGGTTATCACTTCTTTGATATGGGAATTCTTTTATCGTTGTCAAATGGATCTAAAATTGATTTTCCCTGATGATTGATAACAAACGCTCGATCTATTATTTTGTGATTTCAAGCTTATTATTAAGACAAGCGATTATTATATATACCCTTTTTGAAATATAGAAACTATAGAAATAAAAGATTGGCAGGTAAATACTACGTGATGATGGCAACGACCTGAAGAGCTTTGTGCAATCCAGTCACGATTCTCGGTGGAGGTCGTGACCTTGCCGATATGCAGGATACGAGGGATATAGAGAATGTAGGGAATATGGGTGAGTCCTGTATTCTCAATTATAGTCTCACAAACATTAGATAATTATAAGAGAGAAAATACAGGTAAATCAGACAGACAGATTCACCTTGCATTGGGATGTTAGTAGAATAAGCAAACAAAGATTTGTAAATCAATCATCGATCTTCGAACAAATATCCAATTTTACAAAAAAACCGACTTTAATATTTAGAATATATTACTCCGGAATGAATTTCATCGCGTTAGTCGTTATAGAGAAAGACTCACTCTACAAAAATATCTTGAACATAAAACTGGATCGATTTGACGAACCGTTTTCACCCATTGTTGTACCCCATGAATTGTCCGTTGTGAAGCAGCTGCCTATGGTGCGTACGTCCCTTACGCCGAACAATGTTTTTGACAATGGGATATTCGCGCGCGGCTGCTCTGCGAATCTCCCTTTTTGCAGATTTTTCTATCGGACATAATTTGGTCGAAAGTAGTACATCATCAGATTTGTTCTTTTATTATAGTAAACTTTGATATCTTGGAAAACTATAAAGCTTACACATGTTCAAAAAGTATCTATATTTATTTTACTGTATGTAAAATAAAAAAGTTACATTTAACAATTGTTTGTGTTTTTAGCTTTAAAGCAGCCGTCGTCGAACGCTATATAAATACGCAAGCTTCGTCTTGATCTCGTCTTCGACTCATTCTTCACTGCCACCAGTAGAACTCGCTAAAAACGAACCATCCAACAATTTAACGTCATTTATTTCTATTGCCTTTATACGGGTCGTTACGTCATGCCGATTTCTCCGCCCTTCGTTCGCCGTTTCTCATTCCGAGCCGCAGTTATGCAAAGTAAACTTTTCGGTTTTCGCTACACAGAGTTTCATCAAAATTCTCATCAAAATTTTTCGATGGTTACGTCGTAAGAACGCGCAACCGAGAAATGCAAATAAAAACGGATCGATAATGTAATCAATGTTGCGAGCGTTACGAATACCGGCTCGGAAAACCAGTTATACTTCGTTAAACACGCTTCGTCGTTTCTCAAAAGGTTCGTAACGCCGGTAGATCGACCTTGAGAATAAAGACCTCCTAAACATATGATTTAATGCATATACTCGTTATGTTTCTCTCGATTTATGATTCTACAGCACTTTCGCTTTAAACTACTTAACAGCGTAAAATACTGCCTCGAGGATCGTGACGGTATATTTTTCTTTCTTCGAGTTTACCTATTCTAACCGATCTAATGCGTATCATTTAAATCTGAGAGGCGCGGCGTTAATCGATCGGTTATAAAGCGTGCTACGCAAGCCGGACTCTACATCTGCCCACGTAATCTCGTTTGGAAAACGAGTGGGAATTTCGTTTGGGTGGAAAGTGAAAAACGAACCTACGCGCGCTCTTCATGTGCTCGCGCAGATACAATTCTTAGAGAAAGAAGGAAATAATTGAAAATAAATGTAAAAGGACTTCAAGATAAATAACTTGAAACTGAAGAAGGTAGAAGTGCTTGCGCAGAAAACATCACCTGTATCGGATATAATGGAGGAATTAACATAACAAACACTTGTTACGTCAGTTTTGTTATGTCAGTCAATTAAACCACCCAAGATCACGTAAAAGGATGAACATGCAAATAACTATTTCGTGTTATTGTACATTTCTATTCTGCTATTCCATTCGTTTCCGATAAATGTCTCGCGCGTATGTCTATAAGTTCTACATCGACGTTAATGCAGCTCGATGAGAAGTTGTTCAAAGGGTCTGCGTACGAGAGGAACGGTAAAAAATGAAGCTGAAGAAGCAGACGGAGAGAAAGATGCAGTTGCCAGGCAGATGTCGCCGCCAGACGAGCGAAACTGGTGATTTCTGAAACGTTCGCACGAACGATTGTCACGCGATAGTTATATATTACATATATACAATGTGTATGCATCTCTTCGTTGGGTCACATCAGGCTGTAATATTTCCGAGTTAGCTCGGGGTCTCGTTCCTAGATCGCTTTCCTTTAAATCGTTAAGCGCCGTAGATGTTGTAAGACGTTAGATTCCACATCGCTTGGACTCAATTGCCTCGAATTCAGACAATTACCCATGCCTTTATATCGATATAGCGACTGACAAGCTAACAGGCCGTCTTCGTCAATGACAAACTCTACAGTTCGATCCTTATCGGGTGATAGTCGTTTACAGTAAAACCGATTGCGTCTTTCGAGACGCGCGCGGTCGCCCACCCGTCACGCAGTTCGGCAAACCCACCGGTGATATCTTTGTCCATTCTCTTTCACCTAAGTATATTTCTCGGAGTCGCCGTGGAACGTGAAGCAACGAGTTATTCGTGAAATCAAATCTTCTTTACCATGACAAAATCGCATGAGAACGTTCGGGACGCTTCGCGCACGAAGCTCGCACATATGCGAGTTGCCGCAACGGATGTTCTATATGCGGCAGAACGGAACGGAGCGGATAGGGCCGGACGCGAAGCGCTTACGGTCGGTACCTGACACGAACGTGCTCCTTCCTGCTAAAACGGTTTCTGTAAATAAACCAGCATCCGTCGAAGCTCAAAGCTCAGAGAAAGGGTGACTCCAGCTACGTCTAATCTCTTTACACTGTACTTTCGATTCAATTCAGAATTTCATAACGGACTTATCAATGTTCTCAGAAGAGACTTTCGCGTTCAAAACCACTCTCTACAAATGAAATCGTGATGAAATCGTGAACAAATGATTTCGTTGTGAGAGAAGACGCTGGCTCCATTTTTCAGAAATAACGATAATTACTACATTTTTAACTTATCTCGATTCGATAATTACCACATTTTTAACTTGTTTCCATACTGCCGATCTCCTTAAAAATGTTTTTTCGATAGCACAATAAGAGTATTTCAAAAGAGAGTATCAAGTTGGTCCACCCATCTTACGAACGATAAAGATAAACCTCATATCTCTGTAGGCGTCGCGGATGGCGGGGCATCTTTGTAAATCATTCCGCGTGTGGTGCAACTGACGTCATCGGTAAACGTTTATACTGGCGCGTTAACTGTCGCTAATAGAGAGCAAACCGTTGACCCATTGAGACAAGCTCTCTACCAAAAAAAGTATGTCGGTGGCAGCGGCCCGATTAATTAACTTACATCATCCCTTGCCGCATTTGTCACGAGCATAGAAAATCCTCGCGTTTTCTCTTTGCAAGAATCTATGACTGTAATCTAATCTAAAATTAAGATATCTAGGTATAATTTGCACACGAGAGGCGTGACTACATGTTTTTATCAAAACTACGTTATCATTATGTGCTATCGTCTCGCGCGCGGGCAAACATTTGCGTTCGCCATTTGCCTCTGCCGTGTCTTGCTTCCTTCATATCTCTCTATCTTTCGTGCGCAAAATCTTACGCTGTTTACGACTGCTGAGTGCGAAAAAATATTTTCGATCTAAAAGGCTGACGTGAAAGAAAAAGATTATTATCGAGAAACGCGGGCGAAATGAAGTATCGAAGGTCGTTAGTACCAACTGTATTTGCAGACATTAATGTGTTGTCAGAAGCTGGTGACCATATATAGCTGCAAACTCGCGAGGAATTTGCTCTCATTTATTTTCAATTTGCCACAGGTTTATCTTTATGAAAATTATTCAGACTTTTGATATTTTATACACTTTGGTATACATGGATCTTTCAATAATTCTCTCCTTCCTCTTTAATCATCTTAAACTTTTTTAAAAATATAAATTAGATATCTGGATTACACTAGTGGATTAATCTTGGATTTATTTATTAATTTAGTATTTTCATTTCTTTATACACATTTTCATCAATCATTGATTCACCTGCACATGGGCAGGTGTCTACTGTTGAGACGGAGTCACGCGAGAGCGAGCTCGCAAGGACGATACACCTGCACTTTCGATACCTTGACTGATTTTAATTAAGTGCCATGAAGAATTTGTAATGTATTTATATAACAATAGTGCCTTTTTAAATATAGCGAATTAAATGTGTTGGATCTCATCAATTTAACGCACTCCATTGTGTATATGCGCGTTACTTATTATCAGGTATCTTATCAAAAAACTCCAGTCTGGTATTACACCACAAGAGAGACAGCGCGAATATCGATCCAACCATGATTTCCAAGAGCGTTCGTTCGCGTGTTCAGACGATGAGATTGAGCTGCGCAATAAGCCGATGACCTACCAGATTTCCAACGTTGACCTATCAGCAGTCTCCGTTAAGAGAAGTGACGATGTCGCGATATTAAGTATGCACGCAGAGCCCAGATAATGATAAGACTTCTGCTTCCTCATAAAGATCTCAGCTCCAAGCTAAGAAATTCAACGAAATCCGGCGTCTTAATCGTTGGCTTTAAATTACTCGCCGATGAAATCCGAGGAGGTGTAATTTAAGCAGATTGTGGGTGCAGTGCACGACTGTATAGCGCCATAAGCTGACCGTTTAATCGTTCAACCGCAAGGGTAAACCACAAAATTTCGTATATGAAAATATCGTTCCTCTCAATATGCTACACAAGCAATAAAAAGTAAAATAAAAGGAAAGCATCAATTTTAATCTCATTTCTTCATTAAATTTAAAATTGCTTTTTCCTTTGCTATTTTAAAGAGATTTCTGAATTTTTAAATATTAGTAGATACTAATTCAACAGAAATATAGAAATTTAAGAATTATATCTTCTCTTAGAAATTAAACAAACCATTTCCAAGAGGATTCTTCTTATTTTTTTGACATGAGTTTGCGAGGATAATTTATGAATAATTTTATTATTATATCATATTATTTTACCCTCTATTTTATTTTTATTTTATGCATTTTCACTGCAACTTAATGCAGAAATTGCAAGTGGGATACATTACTTCCTCGTGGCCAGACACGTTAAGCAAAGTTCAACGGGTCGGTCTACGTAATGCGCTTAATTAAAGTTGTTTCAACTCGTTAAGATCCTTCACATGAGATGAACAACCCTTTAAACGACATGCAAGTATACCGTCAATAGCAACGATAAATTTTCAGCTTGACCAAAACTTTCTAAATTTCTCTTATGTGAATATAATAATTATAGTAGACTCGAGTAAGAGAATCTGTCAAGTGTAAATAAAATAAAATAGTAATGACCAACAAAATTATTGCAGTATAGGCATGATACATCATAAATTTCTGCAAAAGATGTAGTAGGTCGCAAAAAGGTTAAGAACCCCTGGCGTAGACTAAGTTTATGAAGGAACAAGAAAAAAAAAGAAGATAGAAAAATCCTTTCCCGTCTCGGAAAGACCGGTTTTTCGTTCCTGCTTTTTCTTTTTGGGCAACCCTCCCCATTCTTATATGAGAAATCTTCGCTCGTAGAACTCATCTGGATCGATCTCTCGCGAAACGATAGCCATAATCTTCGACGAGGTCGTTCGTTGTAGCTAATAATAAGGCTCGGCACTTACTTTCTTTCCGCTAGGTGGTATATGCCCGACATCGAGCGCAATTTTAATGGTTGCCCCCCCGGTGGGCATGCAAATTCTCACAGCTATCAACTATTTCGATCCACGCAAAACCGTTGCACATTTTTTCCTCGTGACAATTTTTGATATTATATCAAAAATATTATTTTCCTCGCGTTAATATCACGTTTTTGAATCATTAGTATATTTAGCTACTAAAGTCAATTGATTACATGGCTGCAATAAGAAACGATAAGAACGAGATCGTTTACACGAGAACTGATGGAATTGGATCGTTACGTTTCCCATCGCCGGTCTCTCCGCATCATCCACTAATTTATTGCGCATTTATTACGAATGCTTTTGTTTTGCAGACATGGCGAGCATAGCGGCCGCTGGTCTAGAGGTGCACGAAGCGGGCCGGGCATTACGCGTGCAAACGGAAACACCGCATCTCGTCTCCATGGGAAGCGGTCGACTGTCGACGGCCGTGACTTTGCATCCTCTACCCGAAGGTTAGATACAAAACGCGATCTGTGTGCGTTTATTTCGTTTTTTCCCTTTTGAATGAACAGTGGCTTTGATGTCCTTTCGCGTGGCTTTGACGCCATTAATCAACTTATGACGTTTACATTTAATCGTATTAAACTTTAAAAACTCATATCATATCTTAAAAAGAAAAAAAAATGAGATACGTTAATTTATTCTATTCATGCGAAATTTTCCTATCGTCTACGTGGAACGAAATTAAATCGGGCTGGTAGCGATAGATAAACTCATCGCCACGTAATCAGTGATTCATCCGGTGTTTTAATCCCAAGGCTCAAATAGCGTCAAACTGATAACATTTTACGGCGCCATCGGATTTACTGATAGAAGATACTAGTATTTGTGGCAGTAAGTGGAATGAGAAAAAAAAACGAGCATCTTTTTATTCTCACATAGGTGTGAGAAAAATGTCGACCGAGAAGGGCCGACGATAAAATCTTTATTTCATTATGCAATTTTAAACATATGTTTATCAATGAAAGACAACAGACATTACGTCCAACCGTGAATATTGAAATATCCACGATAAGGAATATACGAGGTCGTAATATCCGCGACTGCACAACCCTCGGTTTTAGCCTTTATACGTGCCACGTGTACATACGTGTAAGATATAAAGAACTTACATATACATATATATATATATATATATATATATATATATAAATGTATAAAGATTATTTCCTTATTGAACAGAACACCTTTTTAAAGAATTCATAAGCCCTACTTACATTTCCGTAAAAACAAGCAACGATAGTGAACTGAAACAATATCGCGGCTCGTAAAACGGCGAGTAGATTAAACAAACATAGGCAACATTATAACAGAGTTAAGTTACTGTGAAAGAAACATAGAATTCTGAGGTACAGCCGATATACAAGAATTTGGCAGTTTGTGTACTTCTCGTGTATTTTGGAGTGTAGTCTTAAATATAGTTGATGCGTCATGCAACTGAACGTAAAATAATGATATTTAGTATCAAAATTATTCCAAATAATTTTTAGGTTGTTTAAAAAGTCTTTAAGATTGAGTTTTACAAAATGAAAGAATAAAGGATCGAGACTAAATAACAGAGAACAGAAAACAATAAAAGCGAATACACATAATAACATGTATATGACACGAATAAAACTACCTGGAGCGGATACATGTACCTGTGTAACACTCGTACAAAGATAGGAATTGATAGACAGGAAGTTACTCGGGAAGTCATCTTCCGTTCGCTATGACGACCAAGTAACGCAACTTCATCGAAAAATAAGCTTTTCTTATAAATTTGTAAGTCCAACAGATTAAATAGAATTTAGTTATAAAGGAATAGTATAATAAACTAAACAATAAGTTAAAATTCTTCTCTCATGGAAGCTTGGGAAATATCCGTTCGAAAGTTAAACAGGTCAGTGAAAATTGTTTCGTTATTATCGTCGAGTTTAATTGCGAGAATTACGGAACTGTAGAATGTAGAAACTCTAAAACTCTTTGGACAAGAGCCAGAGTTCTATCAATTATATCTAAATCCTGAAAATGGGACGTTAATGTTATATACCTTACCTTTTTCTCTCTACACCTGTCTGTCTGTCTAGCTCGTTTGCGTACACCGCATCACATTGGAATTTATGACCGTGTTTTGAAATCGTAAGGAACTTTCTCCGGACAAAACAATGTATTTATAACAAGATAATGCAGCAGAATTTAATCTTTGAAATATCATCTTTGTGATATAATATAAATAGATAAATAAATTTTCATATTTTCAATAAAAAATTATTATATTTTGTCTCAATTGGCCATAATTAACAACTTTGCAATTTACAAACAGGTATTCTGGAGATAAATATCTCTGATTTATTTCCAGAAAACGAATATGAGTATCATATGAATTGATATATATACTCTTGCGGATGCTGAACATTTTCTGATTCACTCCGAACGTGTTTGGGGGAGAAAAAATTAGTTCAACCGTCGCTTAAATTATGCGTCTAGGTACGGCGGACACTTATATATTCCCCACAACGCGCATCGTGGCCAACACATTTCCAAAAAGACCGAAAATGCAACGAGAGAGTGCACGACCGCGCTAAAACTAAATATAACTGCAGTCCTTCGTAGAATGCACCACGATTTACCCGCGTCGCACAGAACAGAGCACGGAATTATTTTACGGAAATTAGTGCGAGTTGTTTTGTTCATCGAGAATCGGTGATTTTGTATGGCTGTGAAAAATCCTATCTGCTCTCCGTACGCATTTACGATCATATTATTTCTTCAGATAGTCAAAAGTATTACATAGTTTTAGCAAATTTAACAGTGCAAATGCATAATAAAACTCCTGTACCGGAATCGAAGTGTATATTTTAGTTTGGCAATATTTCACTTGAATTCCGTTGACTTCTGTACTTGTACTTCGTGTACATTAAAGTTTTGTATGTCTGGTAGAGAATACATCCGGCCATCCTCGCCGCGACCACCAGGTCGTTGACATTCCCAGAAAGCTCAAATTAATATTGTAAACTCGAGTTCCATGCGCCCTTCGTAATTGGAGCTTCCGTGAAATAGTTCCGCGGATGAGCTCAAGAATCCGATTACCGATGTCGAAATAATTCTATCTCATATTACGTGGGGAAGTGCGTTACTAAGCCTGCGAGAATTTCGATCGGAATGCATACGCACTTGCCTGGTTTCCATTCAACCGTGAGATCGCGCAATATTTAGTCACGCTTCGTGATTTTCCTCGCTTTTTTTATCTTACGCATCTTTATGTTCAAAAAATACAAACTGTTTCTCAGAAGCGAATGACTATTACCAAGTTTAAAATGTAGAAATTGAACATTTCTTGCTTCTTGACCTTATTCGAGAAATAAATTCATTCTTTTCCTTTTTCATTTGCCACATAGGTAAGATCACCCTTGGATCAAGCCGAGATGCGGATATTTTGGTGGCCGGTACCGGTGTCGAACCCGTGCATTGTACTATCGAGAACAATAATGGTGTGGTCACTTTGTACCCTATAAATGGTAACACATTTGTCGATGGTGTATCGATAAATTCGCCAGTGAGACTTGCGCAAGGTAAGAGACCTTGGCCTAAATACCGAATAACCATGACCAATGCGACGTCGTAAAAAAAAGTCAATAAAGTAACAAGGAGAAGATCCTTCATACTGCCAAAAATATTTCGATTACAAGCAATATTGGTACAATATTATTGCGTGAAGAATAGAAACAATCTTTTTTTATTGTATTAAAAGCATGTTTGTGATTAAATTAAATAAAATTTGTATTTTTTATATGAATCAAAGTTATGCAAATGTATTTAAATTGTGTATCGTATAAAATAAATATTTATAAAAATAAAAAGACATTAAATATTTCAGGTTGTATGCTATCGATAGGTCGATCGAATTACATGCGCTTTAATCATCCAGCCGAGGCTAAACACCTACGATCTGTCTTTCCCCACTCAAGAATCTCAATGGCGCCGATAAGTTTTGCTCTTCCTGATGGTCAGCCGCAGGAGAGTCATCACTTAGAGCGAAAGCCGCCAGTTGCACCGCGGAAATCTCCCAGAAACTCTTGCTCTGACGACGAGATGGGTTTTCTAAGCAAGCTGACTAAGTTCGAAATGCTGTCGAAGCAAAACAGGACCAACTGCGTTTCACCGAAGGTATTTCCCGCCGGTGCTCTCACGACGAATGTACCAGCTGATCAAATCCTCGGTCATTCAAGATCATCGAGTCTGGTATCTTTGACGAAATCTCCGGTGAACGGTTTCACTGCAAATGGTAACGTCAACTCGGCATCGCAAAATTCGATTGGTTATCATGATGAGGCTCGTCAACGATCGGACTCGCGTCTCAGTACTCCAACTCGATCGAATGCAGTCAATTTGCAGTGTCAAAATCAGATCAGGATGTACTCAGCGGAAACGTATCTAAAAACGTGTAAACCATATCACGAGAACAAAAACGCACGGTCGCCGTCTTTTGGAGTGACGTCTCCAAAAATCGTCGCCGCTCGAAGCGATGACTTAATGTCTCGAAGTATGACTTGTCAGAGCTCGAACGAACTCGACCATCTCGTCGACAGGGACTTCGATATGAGCCAAAGCCTTATCGTCACGAAAACGACTACCACGGAGTTTCTGCAATTGGAAAAATACGGATCGAATCCGAATGTCTGTAACGTCAACACAAGCGGAGATGCTAATGTCGGAATCTTGAGGCCATCTACCGCTCACGGGTTCGGCTCGAATCCAAATGTTAAGCGAATTCTGCCACCAAGTCCGGCATTTAATAGGAATCCAAGATATAGCGAGCAAAAGAGAATTTATGCGAGGGTCAAGAGTCCTACCCCAAGTGTCGGCAGCAATTGCTCCCTTGAAGAATTGCGAGAAAGGCAAGCCGACGCGGAGAACAAACGCAGGGAGGCGGAGACCAAGCGGAAACAAGCGCAGGAAGAGAGGTTGCGGGAGCAAGAGGTCGAGAGGCAAGAGAAAATGAGACTCGAGGAGATCTTGGCAATGTGTGCCGAGTACGAAAGACAAAGCACCGTCGAAAAGCCGAGACAGCCTAATCGGTAACTATCGTAATTTATTTCACTTGCTTCCTTTTTATTTCAAATAATCCTTTCTAATAATCTTCTTTGTCTCGTTTTTTCAAATAAAAGAAAAAAATTTATAGAAATTTACTTTCTAATATTATTATAATATTAAAGATATTTTTAAGTCATTTATTTGCAGAGAAAATACAAAATATGTATATCTAAGCAATAATATTTTGCAGAATCATAACAAACGGATCTCTTCCGCGTGACAAGAGACTTGGTTACAGCTCTTCTTTCGATAGTCCGAAAAGTCCGTCGAAAAATCAACCGCATTTCTCCTTCGATATTGGCAAGCAAACCAATTGGGGTACCTCGTCGTACGAGAACGTGCAAAATTCCGTGCAAAATTCTAAGGTCACTTTTCAAAATGACAATTCACCCGCTAGTCGTAAGGACCAATCTGCTCAAGTTGAAAATCATTCATGTGATGTTTCCGCAAGATCGCTACAATTAAATACACAGAGTAAGAATCAATCAGCGAAGTACTCTGATGTTCATAATACGAAAGGCAGCTATTTCTCAAGTTCGATTTTTCGTGACGGCAACTACGAAAATGTTATCATCGACAATAATAAAAAGAACGGCAGTAATACCGGAGCAGGAAATTGCATAAAGGCTGATGACGATACCAAAGGCTCGCCGTCCACGTACGGAACGATTCGACTGAACGGAACGAAAATCGAACCACAGCAAGCGACGCAAAATGGAAACGCGAGTATTTACGAAAACGTCGTGTTATCTACGACGTCGCGAAATAACAATCAGAATCATTCCATGCCAAAGAAAAACAACCAGCTGTCAAACTCGTGCGAGATGATAGAAAACAAGCTGGCTATATCGAACGACGACCTTCTTGAGGCGATCGAGCAATTGTCTATGCTTTCAAAATCCAAAGAAATCAGCGTGACTCCTAAGCGAAACAATTCCGAAAAGGATAACGCGAAGTCTAACGAAGCGAAAGCCAACAAAGAGAGGAAACAGCTGGAGGAAGAAGACAGAAAAAAATATATAGAATTTTTGCAGAACGAAAAGTTGCACGTTCTTAGTAACATGGATGCTTTGAAAAGAAGCGTCGCCGAAATTGAAATTCAAGAGGAAGAAATTAGTAGAGAGGTAATTTTTTTCATTCTTACGTTACTATTAAGCAAGACTGAACAGACTTCTCACTGTTATCTTAACATTACGCGTATCATATATTAAATAAGTTGTTTATTTGTTCTTTTTATCTCTTTCTGGGCATGTGGAATACTAAGACATCCGATTGTAAGTATTCGTTCTGTTAGATATATATTTATAATTAATGATAAAATTATTAGTGAAAAATTAAGCTCTAGATAAACTTCGTTATCTACGTTTAAACGTCGTTTCTCGTAAATAATATTTATATATACTTTGTAATTTCTTCCTTTAGTAGAGTCTTTTCATAATCCAATCGTAATCGAATACTTATCTAGATATCTAGTTGCCTACTATATTCATAGAGTGCAATAGTAACAATGATATAATGACGGATAGACTAATTCTTCATGTAAAAATAAATTGAAATTGTAGGAGAATCTTTCATAGTTTTGATTGAACAAAATTGATTTATCAAATGTAATACATTTACGGATCATTATAATAAAGTAGCAAAGTAATATCGAAATGACAAAAAACAAAACAAGTCAATGTTTAGAAACTTTCGAGGTCAAGTGAGAATACTATTGAGACACGAATTAAAATCTTAGTCAAGTGCACACATTTAAACGCATTTTTAAAATTAGATTTCTTAAAAAACAAGCTATCATAGAAAAAGATTAATTTTGCACAGGAAGACTCATCTGTGATTATATCGCTATATTGTTCATAATTTTCTCATGGAATCTATGAAACAACAAAATGATCTTACCAATGTTTTATTTTTCAGCTGGATTTAGAAAAACTAGTACAAACTCAAAGAAAATTGAATATTGAAAATTAATATGTTACTTACTTACTGTTTGACAGCTCGAATTGGAGAAAGCACTTTTATCCGCGGAATATGAATCGGAATCTCTGAAACTCACGCAAGATGAGGGAGAGAAGATAAAGGTGCAAATGCGAATAAATGACCTGGAGAGAGAAATGGCGGAGGACAATGCGACTCATTCGAATTTGCAAGCTGAAGCGAAACAACGTGTTCAAAAAGCGCAACAAGCTTGCGCTCGGTTAGACGAACAATTAACCAATTACACGGATGAAATTACGCAACAGGATATTACCCACGAGTTAACGGCGCAACAAGATATCTTAGAGAGCGAAAGGAAAGCTTTTGAGGACTTGGAATTTCATCATCTCGAAGAAGAAGCAAGTAAATTGGCGACGCGAGAAGAGCTACAAAGGTATATAATGTTATAGCACATTTCTTTTTCTTAAGATACATCACATACACGTTTTTTTGCAGATATTTGAGCGATCTCACAAGCAAGATTGAAAGCAGAAAATTGCAATTGACTCATCTAGATTCACAGCGAACCGAAGCAAAGAACACGGCGACTAAAGAGGCTAGGAGTCTTGAGAGACAGAAATTGGGACACTTGAAACGATTGGAAGAAGTCAGTAAAATAATATAAATATGAAAAAAAAACGTTAAGCCACAAAGTCGATATAAGTTTAAACATGAACGATAAATCAGATTACACAAATGCAACTTTTTCGTATCTTCGTATCTTCCTGCAAAATAAAAAAATTATCAAGTTACAATTAAACACATTTATTGTATTATTATATATGCTGTGTTTTAATACACCGTGAGTTAATGTATCATTCATTAATTAATTAACGATTATGATAGGCTCGAAATCGAGTACGGGAGATAAATGAGGAACTTGGCTATCTGGCCGAAAACTCTGCTGAATATTCTGAAGAAAAACGGTCTCCGAGTAGAGAAGACTTTGACAGAATCTCCAGAGTGACTAATGATTCTCCTATTGTAAACAATCAAGGCAGCTTAGGGAGAAAGACAATCGAATCGCTAAAAGAAATCGAGAGAAATCGGCAGCTTCATTTAGCTAAACAAGGTGCAAATTATTTTAATCGATAAATTTTATAATATACGTAATGTAAAGAGAACGAACAAAACATCGATATTTTTTCAGGGAGTCAAGTAATCTCGGAAGAGAGACGTAGAGTTGAAGAATTGAAAAGACGAGTACAGGATGAAGTCCGTTCTCAATGGGAGGAAAGAAAAATGAATTGCGCATCTTTCAACAGCATTGAATCTGGAGAAGAATCTTCCAGTTATTCCACTGGACCAACAGAAAGGTGAGCCTAATGAAAATGATTCCCTTTTTCATTTTACGTGTCGCGTGATTCGAAATTTTAGAACAAAAATTTAAATTTGCCCTTTCTTTAATTAATTAATTAATTCAGGATTTAAAAACATTATTATATTATACTTATTTAAATCATCAATCTTTTCTTATATCTTTTATAAACAAACGGAGAATGATACCAGCACAATTCAGAGAATTTTTAGTTATATTTTTTCGTAATAATAATAATAATAATAATAATACTTAAATGTATCTTAAATATGTATTTGTATAAACGATGAAATGTGTCCCGCTACAAACGGGACATTTATTGTACATATAAACGCATTTGTATGCATTAATATTTATACCACGAAGTATGTGTGTAATAAAACACACATACACTATCGCGCAGTATCACAGCTAATCGCAACGACCTTTTGTTGATTGAAACTTATTACGAAACATTCCTCATCGACACGCTTCGAATGTTGTGTATGCTAACTTATAGTAGTATGAGTATGTTCTATACAATACGTCTAATATAAAATCAAAGTTTTCCAACGGTACAATAAGCATAAATCAATAAGCACCTGAAGTATTCCATTACAAAGTACATCTATGTACTTCATCGAAAATCAATCTTAATATAATATAAATTATAAAGAAATATAAATAAATTGAAAGGCGAGAAAAATTTTTGCGAAATCAGAAAATCGGAGAATTATATTGGCCTCATCTTTATACTATCAGTATTATTACCAATATACTGTTAAGAGCAATTACTTGCATGCGAGGGCCGCATATCGTGTTGGTTTGATCGGCACTCGGCTTGAGTCTTCACTCTCTCGTAGTGCAAAGTAGGCGGGGCGTTATCGCGCGATACGATATCTACGTGTAGCTGTATGTCTTCTTGCGATTCTACTCGCGTTAACGTGTCGTGTACGGAAAATCAACGAAAGATGCGGGAATATTCGGAACGTTATAATGTGATAAATATAAAGAACAAATAATAACTCGCGAGCAACAAAAGGAATTAAGATGTGTAGTATCGTAGTTCGGTAGCTATCGTCGACAATGAGCCAAAATGAACTCCAGAGAAATGGGTGATATGGTGATGAATGAGGCCAGAGTTACGGGATGCAATCTGATCACTTTCCTCACTAGTAATCGTTGTTACCTCTGTACTAAAGATTGGATCTGTGACAATTGTTATCGTCCTCTGGAAACTCACGCGCGCGATATTCGTCAACGTTACTTGTGAGTCACTAGTTTTTGAAAGAAATCTATTTTATCAGAAACGATGTTGGTTGATAATGGTATATGAAACGATTCAAACTCTTCTTCAAATTTCTTTTTTAATGTGAGAGAGATGGGAGATTTAATGGGAGAGAGAAAAGAAGAGAAAGAATAATAAAATTTAAAAAATTTAATTTTAATTAATTCTCTTGAAATATATATCGTAGAAAATGAGAGAGTAAGTGTAAAAGAATAAATCATTTGATAGAAAAGCTAGAAATAACAGTTTTAAATTAAATAAAATAAAGATATTGCTTTATTAAATCGATAATATGTATAATACTAATGCGTTATGCGTTAGAATTAAAATGAGATGAATTTATAACAAGACGAGATGTTGCAAAAAGTAAATCAACACTCATCTTTTGATCCTCAATACGTCATATAAGTATTTACGCGCATGATGCAAGTAGACGGTACACAGATAGTTGCATTCACAAATAGTTGCAAAGATTATATGTGTATATATATGTATATATATATATATATATATATATATATATATATATATATATATATATATATATATATATATATATATATATACATATATATATACATATACGTGCGCGCGCGTGTGTGGGTGGGTGGGTGCGTGCGTGTGTGTGGTCCATTTGTATCTGTAATATGCACTATATATATCAATAACTTATATGTATATAATTATGAAAACTCAGATGAGTGAGTTATTAAAGTATTAAGATCTTGACAAGTCTTCCCAGTTATATTTCTATGTTACTAATATATTTATTTAATATATTAATTTTTTAATCATTAATATTAAGTAATTCAGTAATCAGATTACTGATATTTTCTCTAAAAAAGTTTTGATTACAAATTATAAACATTCGTCAAAGAACATGTTTCTCTGCTACGTCATCTTTTTAGACATATTTCGTTAAATTCTTACATGACTGTACCAATCACGAAAACTCTTTATTTGATGTAACAAAGTGACAAGACATGTCTTTAAGTCGAATTATCTTAAAGCGAGTTAAATGACTTAGATTATGACAGTATACATGTGTCACAGTTATAGCATGCAACGTAACACACATCATATGAAGCTTTGTTCGTTTAAGGGCCATTACCGAGTGAAAGAAGGTAGAGAAATAAAATTATTAGAAATATCAAAGGTCAATTATCGGGAACAAGGGAAGGTTTCTAGCCAACCAAGGCCGAGGCTGGCATGGCAACGAGATCGGAATGTTCGGGTATCGTTCGCGCTGCATTTAACATTGTAGAAGAATTAAATGCTATGCCGGTGGTATCGTCGAACCGGTCTACCGAGTCACTTTGTACTTGTTAGGTTTTAATAATACCTGCCTTTCGCGCTATAGCCTCGTCCTCTCCTCAGTCTCGCGATGCTCAGGTGCTAGGACTACGGTTTTCAAGGTGCACCGCGCTTCTTCCACGAGGACGTCGAAAACGTCGAATAAAATTCACGATATTCAGTGTTCACGCTCCAGTTAATAATAGCGCCCACTAAATGTGTCAGCAAGAAGTTTCGTATCAAGTATAAATAAAGTGTAAATGATTCGACAATACCAAAGGAACTGCGATATATATTATGCAATGACAATAATAAAAGATTATCCATAATTTTCCATATTTTTACACACACGCATACAGAGTACATTTTTAATATTAATTTATATTAAATCAGTTTATTATTAATTTAACATTTAGAACTATTTAGAAATATAAATTAATATTACTGAAGATGCAAAAGATGATGATATATATTTTTGATAGTAGTTAATTAAAAGTTTGGAGTTTTACTTTACTATGGAGACTTGCGATGTAATTAAAATTAATTATCATTAATTTACTTTTTTCCAGTGGTAGTGGGAGCACTGACGGTGCAGAAGGTGGAAACAGTGAAAAATTATCTCCTAGCAAACTTTCAGAACGTACTTCATCCAGTCCAGGACCGTCAAATTCTTATAGTTTACTTCAAAATGACAACGTGAGTACAGCATATTTTATGTTAAATCAAATTTTAAATTTATATTGTAATTTACTTTGAGATTCACTGTGCAAATATCCATGGAATGTCAAACGTATACAGTTCCTTTCCAAGAAATTTATATTTTAATATACTCCAAAAATATTTTATCGTTCAATCAAACGCTATTAAACACGAAACACGAACACATACGCACTGCAAGACAGTTACTTCGAGTAAGCGAGAGTCTATTTTCCAGTCTATTTTTGCTCGTGTGGATTTTATCGCACACCTGTTCAAAGAAATGTCTCTTGACAAGTCAGCTCTCCTAAAATTTTTCAGTGTTCGTACAAACGGGATTCCTCTTACTTCGAGGCATTTGTGTCACGAATTTATCTACTTAAATTTATTGTGCTAAAACCATCGTTATTAATCTCTTTCTTAATAAAACACAACCTTGAAACAACCTTGTGTAAATATAATTTTTTGAAGATGTGAAATTTTCTAATGTGTCGAACGCAAAGAATAATCGTGTTACGTCTTCGAGCAATTCTGTAGGCGAATAATTATATAGGGTAGTTCACGAAAAATGTGAATCAAATGAAATGCTCGAAAGGAATGTAGTTTGAAATACTTGGAAAATAACTTGAGTCATCAGGGCCAACGCACAGAAACAAATTTTTTATGATAAATTCACTACATACTATATCAGCTACGCTATACAGTATGCTATATGCGTAACGTGATATTTTCTTTCCTAGTATTATCCTAACAGTTCATGTTTTCATGCAAATATTTTGACAGTTAAAAGAGTTCATTTTAGAGTATACTTTCGTACACATTGCAAATCAACATATTTGTTGCCGCCGGAAGTTCGAGTAGCATCTTGGCTCGCCATCGCGTCCATGCGCCGGCGACGTACGCTATTCGACACTGACATTTCGCAAGTATATCCATTTGCATTCTGGAGCAAGTGTTTTCGTCATTGCACACGTGTTTTTCCCAATGTGGCATGTGCGTCTGACCCTCGATACGCGAATACGCCACGGGTTGGACAGCATTCAGAGTAGCTTGTACTTCGGTAAATGTGCTTTTGTAAGATCTTGAATAAACCTACAGCGATAATTTATAACGACAGATGACATCAAATTTATATGCCTCTTTTGCAACTGACCTCTTTCTTGATAGATAGATTTATAGACATACGACAAACTTTTTGCGCCATTTTTTCAACCATTTAACCAAATAGACATGTAAATTTGTAGTCAATGTCAAAAAACCAGAAATTTTTACAAATTAAATTTTTAACGCACGTAAATATTCCTTAGAATCTTAAATTTTACTTCTTCATAGAAACATGTTCATATATTACTTCTCCTTGCATTCCTACCACTTTACAGCATTGAGTTAAGCTGAAGTGAAATGTCCGTAGTAAATTAGTATTTGTGATGAGTCACCGCGTTTGCCGAGCTGACGGAATTTCTCATCTTGCTTAAGCCAACAACTAATAAATTATTTGAACAAACTTTCGACGCAAATGTTATACAAATATTGGTACTAATATTGGCTCATAGCTCAATTATTTATTACGCAATGATAATAAAGATTTAATTAATTTGATTGGTCTTCACTATATATTCAATTATGTAACGAGTGTTATATTTTACATTATAGAAAATAAATTGCTTTTTCAATATTTTCGGTCATTTGACACCTACGGTCACGTGGCATGATGTTTTCATGAATGAATAATCGAACTTATTGCGCGGGCGAATTTTGGTGCTCACGACACATGGCGAGTGAGTGGGAGTCCGGAGTTATATTTTATGGCAGGAATTATATCGCTGGACCATCGAGTCACCAGCGTCAGTCTTTCTCCGTCATCTGTTCGGATCTGTATAAACGAGATATCTCGGCGTAGTTGATTTTCGTAAAATTAGATTATTAAATAAACTTTTGTAATACGATGTCGCTTATGTGGATAAATTACATAAAAGGCAAAACAAAAAAACGACACATCAGACGAAAACGTGAAGCTTGTAGACATGTATGCGGAAAAAAAATTTTTAAATGCAGGAATAATGTTAGCTTTAATATTAATATTATTAATTAAAATATATTTTTCATTAAATTTAAATATATCTTTTTTCTAATTTTGTGTCTAATATTGAAAATTGTATGCAGTAAACACTGTTGAAAATGAATAAAACGGAATAACGAAAATTCGTGAATTATTTCCAGATGAGAGACGACAGGAGAACATCGATGGAAGGTGAGAGGCTTAGCGATAATAGTGGCGGTGGTAGTGGTGGTGGTAGTGGCGGAATTATTGACGGAAATGGAAGTCGCCCCCTTTCTCAAACATCAAGCGAAATGGATACCCTCGGACCATTGCAACCTGTTAAACATCGCGAAAAGGCAAAACTTCAGGTAACTTCGTAAAATTTTTTGATTAGTTACCTCTGTAAAAATATGATATAAGCGAAAACTGTTAAAAAAGATAAATGATTGCTTCAGAAAAGAATCTCGGTTTTTATTCTCGAAGAAATTACATTCAATAAAAGCTTAAACAGCTTTTAATATCGTTCTGTTCTGCTTCTACAGAGAAAGCTTAAATTTGTTTATTTTAATTTTAATCAAAATTCTTTTTCAATGAATTTTACAGAGGCCACTCACGAGGTATCTTCCAATCAAATCGGAGTCCCTGGATCTAAGGCATCACATAGAAACTGCCGGGCACCAGTTACCTCTGATTTATGATGTTACGGTCGACACGACAAGTTGCAGTGGTTATTTATCAAAGATGAGCAAAAAATTTCATCATTGGAATAAGCGATGGTTCGTTTTTGATCGCAGACGAAAGACATTATCTTACTACAGTGATAACACGTCCAGGAAGGCTCGCGGCGTAATTTACTTCCAGGTAAGCATCGAGAATTTTTCTACTAAGAATTTTAATAACTATGATAAGAATACTAATTTTTCTACTAAGAATTTTACTACTAATGTCAATTTAATATTATATCAATTAATTCGGTATTAATACATTGTAGTCGATCGAAGAAGTCTACGTGGACCATATGAACACCGTCCGATCGCCACAACCGTCCCTCACCTTTATCGTTAAGACTACATCTAGACTCTACCATCTCATGGCACCAAGTCCGGAAGCTATGCGTGTTTGGGTGGACGTTGTGTTTACCGGAGCAGAAGGCTATCACGAGTTTGACCATGGCGTTTGATTTATACTTGTTTATAAAACAAATTTCCATGAACGAGAATCGAATTTTCTAACTTGATACGAGAATATAGTGATTTCTGGTCTTTAATAATTATAAGAAGAGATTGTTTCATAAGAAATTATGTCTAAAATCAGAACAATTCTTGATTAAAAAATCAATAATGCATAAAGTATATGAGATATAAGTTAGAAATATTATACAATTATTTTTTTAATGTGTTCCGGAAATGATGTAATAAGAAATTTCTCCATATTAGATAATATTCCTTATTAGAAAACATTTCCATGTAATATATATGATCAATATGATTTCCATATATCTTTACGAGAGATGAGCAAAACAATTTCAGAAAATATAATAGGAACAAGCGCGAGAATTGAGCTGCTGCTAAAAAAATAAATGTAGCAGCTAAATGTAGATTAAAAATGTGTAAGCTATATTTATATAACAAAAATAAGAGATACTTCAATTGAATATTATGAATTTAAAAGTTTAAACGTAGTTACTAAACTTTGCATAATTTTATTAATGCAATGATAAATTCAATTTTTTTGTACTTTCGTTAGTACTTTCGATCAGTTTCTTTTTTGAAACTCGGAATAATTTTTTTTGAGAATGCCATATACTTATCCGCAACAATGAAAGAACTTCGCAAAAAAGTCATAGATATCGTAAATCATTATGTTTATTTTAATTTAGAAAAAACTCAGGATAAGATCGATTTCACAGAATGAGGTTCTTTGATTCATCTGTATTTCTTCTAAGAAAAATAATGGATCTTGTAAATGCAAGATACACGAAAAATTATTTCAATTGTTTCAGTATTTGAAGTATGTATAATTAAAAATGATTCTTATATGTAATAATGTTTTTTTGAAATTGTCAAATGATTTAATTTTTATATTTTGACTAAAAAATGCACAAAATTTATCAATTTTTATAAATTAAAAATAATTATATATAGGACGTATATTTTGATAGAACTAAATAAACTGACAAAAAATGTTAATAAAATTTTCAAAAATTTTAATGAGAGAAAATGTTTTATATATTTACATATATATTTACATTATTAATAAGATATTTTATATTATTTGATGCATCAAAGACAAATTTTATTTTCGATAGTTTCCTAATCACTTCAAGCACTGAACTATTTGAATTATTTGAAGGAATGGGCATTATATAGTACGTCATGCGCAAGTATTATTCATTACCATCCAAACTAATAAAATAATAAATGAACTTTTATAATACCAACTTAAGTAGATAAGTGTTATTAGGATTTGTTAAATTTTATAGATATTTCTAATCTAGTCTTCCAGCGTATAAATACAAGAGGATTTGTGAAAAGTTACACAATTAAACGAATTATAATAAAAAAAACTTGACAGAAATTTTTGCGTTCGGAAACTGAAAGAAAAAGAGCCAATATTTGTAAATATAACACATATAACATAATTGTATTGTTACTTTAATGCGTGAGATTCATATTTTGATATCATGCCATACATATGCCAATGATTAAATGGAATAAGACTTCTTATTATTTTATAAAAGGTCCATTTGCATCTTAGGTTGAGACTTACTTTACGTAATAAGAGCAAGATCGATATCATAGCAAGATATTGTAGCAAGATCAATATCATTTTTATTTTAATAATGTCGCACATATTTAATTTACACAAGATTATGTAAAATATATATACTATCGACAATATCAAATAATATAATGCTATAACTCGAAGATTTGATAGTCTGCTACACCTTTTAAATGAAAAATATAGATTTAAATTTGATACAGATTTTAAATTTTTTCTTTGCATCCTATTTGATCCCTAATGCATATTGATAATTGCAAACACATAATTTATGGCAAATCAATTCATTATCTGTTTCGCTTTTTTTAATTTCTTTATCTTGAATTCAAGAAAAGTTACATGACATGCATCAAGGCCTACGGATCCTTAATTACGTCACTGGAGGTAGGGAAGCATCAAGTGTTATGCTGTCGTCACATCAATTTTCCTTTTCTAAAAGGAAGAGTTAAATGAACATCAGATATGTGAGAATGCTTCACCAAAAATGTCGGCAGAGTTTGTATCCGTTCAGTAACGTAAAGAGATTTGCAGTACCGGATGAAAAAGTACCGTGGACAGTCGATTATCCAGAATACAAACCGGTCACATATACCGCTACTGTTCTTAAGGGTAAACCTTGGGCCGATCCAGAAATCAACGAACCCATCTTCAAACCAAAATGGAACGCGGTGGATGGTAACTATCCTTCTTTCTGTTCATCCAACTGATAAATTCAGTACAATTGTTACGAATTGAAAATTGATAAAAGAAAAATGAATGGTGGACGATACGTTTCTTAGGTTAAATTTACGTTAGATTGGAATAATATTGCGCATGCGAGGTAAGGTATTACCACTTCTGTATTTGAAATATAATTCTTGATTCAGACAAAGTGAATCGAAAAAGTTTTATGGGTAACTATATGGTGAACGAGGATGGTTACCCCTTAAATCCAGTGGGACGAACCGGTATCGTTGGCCGAGGACTTCTCGGCCGATGGGGACCGAATCACGCTGCCGATCCTATCGTTACACGATGGAAACGCGATAATACAGGGACTGTGGAAGTAGACGAGCACACGAGAAAACCTGTATTACAGTTCGTCGCGATACAGAGACGGGATTCCGGAGAATGGGCTATACCTGGGGGGATGGTTGATCCGAATGAGACAGTTTCTACCACTTTAATGAGAGAATTCATGGAGGAAGCGCTGAACTTTTTGGAAATGGACGACACCGAGAGAAGAGTCCTTAAAAATTCTATAATGGAGTTCTTCACGAAAGGCGACGAGATTTACAAGGGATATGTAGACGACCCGCGTAATACGGATAACGCTTGGATGGAGACAGTGGCTATAAATTTTCACGATGAGGAAAATAGTGTCGTCGGGAAGCTCGCGTTGAAGGCTGGAGATGATGCGAGCAATGTAAGGTGGATGGACATAAATAAAGAAATAAATTTATATGCCAGCCATAGTGAATTTATAAAAAAAACTGTGTTGCAACGTAATGCGCATTGGTAAAGCACAATTGCAACTATAGTAATCTCTGGGAGGAGGATAACATTAAAAAACTGCATAATTATAAAAACATTATTTTTGTATTGTGTATACTATATATACCATATCCGTACATACACTTTTTACACTGTGGAGAGCACAAAAAACATTATCACTGTTTGTACTAAACTATGCTACAAAATCTTAAAAATCTAGTACACGTCTTCAGAGATAAAATGAGATTTTTCAATGTAAGACAAAACATGACAACAAACATCGATTGTAATCTATTATATGTTATGCTATTACTGTTCTTAACCGAATTAGAAAGTTGTATTATGGACACTCAAATCTTCGAATTTCAGTTGTCCTCGTTACATATACTTTCATCACAGTCACGTTCAAACTCAAGAGAATTAAATAACATTACAAGTACAAAGTCATTGAAAAACTACATAATATGTATATTGATGTAATGTATCCTAAAATTATGTTAGTAATTAAAAGAATAAGATCTTTAAGCTCTAAATGTATAATAACAATGCTTCCTTTTAAATAAAAATGATATGCAAAAAAGTAGGATTTCGAATCTGTGCAGTAAAATTCTGATTGATATATCATAAGTTGAGCAAATATTTGCATCGATATTGCATATGTATGTAATACATATGCCTGTAAAAATACTATGTGCATAAAAAAAGAAAAAATAAAACATAGTGTTTATACAAAATAATACCAGTAAGAATTAGTGTCGTCTATATCACACCTTTACCTGATTCCATTTAGTCTTACATTGAGATAACAAAAATATTTTTTAACATGGCACGCGATAGTTATTGGTATTTATCATAATGGGCACTTGACTAGGTTTTCTTAAGCCGAGAAAATCTAAAAATACTTGACTGGATTTTGTGATTGTATCATCACTTGTATATAACACAAAATCACTTAATTTAACGCGCGTATCATTTTCATCACTCTTCTCTAAACTTGACTTTCTTAGATTTTTGTTCGGCACGGGAGAAACATTTTTCTTTGATTGAATTTTAGCTTTTTCTAAATCAAGTGCATGTTGCGCTTGTACCTGGCCCAATCTTGCTGCTTTGGTGAAACAAGTGCGCGCAATATCAATATCGATTGGTAAACCGCCCCTTCCTTGGGCATGGAAAACTCCCAAATTATACAACGCATCGGCATGATTATGAGCCGCAGCATCACTGTAATATTTTGCAGCCTAAAGCAAAATTATACTTTTTACATATTTTTTTGCAGATATTTCTCTTTACATTTTAAATCGTCCATATTTTTTAATTTCACATAATAAATCTTATTTTCATGCAAGGATAAAAAAAAATTTTCATGACTAGATGAATAGATATTTTAAAGCTATTTCTCGCACTTCTAAATATTTAGAATTAGAATGTACCTTTGCTTGATCTGCCAAAGTTCCGATGCCTAATTCGTAACATAGACCTAAATTGAACATGCTTGCCGGAGATGATAATTTAGCGCCCGCGGAAAAATGCATTAAAGCGTCTTTATATCGTTTTTCCTTTAAAGCTTTAATACCATAACGAAGTTCGTATTCTCCTATCACTATTTTATGGGTATTTGTAAATTCATCAGCAGCCTCTTCAAATGCCTAAGGATATAGAAAGTCTATAAACATATAAAACTCTACTGCACTGATCTCGCTCTCTCTCTGTCTCTCTCCCAGATAGAACATAAAACTCATAATGACATCATGATAACATCATCATGACACCTTGTTCTACCTGAGCTATACACACAGAGAATAAAATAATTTTTATAAAAAGAATTTTTTCCTAAGAAGTTAAAGAGAAAATAAAGAGTAAAAGAAATTGATGTATAAGTTTATTTATTCTACAATTGTTGCAATGTACTTGGCTATAAGTATATTACAAAATTTAACTCTAAAAATATATCTTATTCACAAAAGATAAGAGAAGAACAAGCATTAGTCTGGATTACGATAAATATAAATTATTAATTATCTGCATGGATTACAAAGATAATACCATGATAATTACGATACATATCGGAACAAATAAAAGAAAATTTTTGCTGAAGAAAGGAAATATCTTTGTCAAAAAATAAATAAGCAAAAAAAATAAATTCTATATATTTATTATTTAGTTTAATTTTTGCCTATATATCATTGCCTATATATCACAGAGTAAGTATGATGTCTGCAAAATAACATCCTCACCTCTTCAATGGTGATAGGACCCAATTTCTCTGCACTCTTTTGTGAGTCTGAATCCTGCAGACTGGAGTTTTTATTGCTAGTGCCAACACAATTAGTAACTGGCAGAATTTTTGTTGGATGTAAATTTAATAATTGCATAAGTATGAATGAAACTCCAGAGTAACCATGTAATTTGCTTTTCAAGGTCTCATTGTTATCTCTGTCAAAAATTCTTTTGCGGAGACAAAGTGTTTGGCATACGACCCATCCAGCCGCCAATACGCTAGACTAATAAAATATAAGTCACATTTTATTAGTGATAAAGATTTTTTAGTGCTGTAAAGAAGTATTGCATAACATTACAATAGGTCTTGTTTTGAAAACATATTTACCCAGCCGACAGCCTCTGACCAACTATGCTTGGTATTCCAATCGGAATCATGTTTCTTATTTCTAGCACCGGCACTTTTAGCCGATCCGCAAAAACCTTTATCACAAGAGATAAATACTGGTGGAAGAAATTTTTGTTGGCACGTTAAGCTTGTCTTGACTTCATTTTTCGCGTTATCTTGCGATGATTGTGAGTAAATGTTGGTGCGACAAACACGTCGTTCCAATGTTTCTCGGATTCCACGAACCACGACTTTCCACATTTTTTTTGACTCCTTTTTCTTTTATTATATTGGGAAGATGATATACTTTGCGAGTAGTTACTATTATAAAATCGAGGCAAAGAAACTCCTCTACTAGGAGTTAACTATATTGCTACATTAAAAGCGAGTACACTGAAGTCGTACACAAACTGTCGTTCACAAACGGAATGACATTAAAAAGTCCCTACTCGAGAGCCAATTACGATACGCGACAACTTTAGGGTAGTTTGTCGTGGTTATGTTGGCACACATACAAATATTCACGTTAGCTATATTCAGTTGGAGTAAAATTATGTTCCTAACCTATCATGAACATCGGATAAGACCACGCTGTATAGGTTTCTGGTAGCAACTACACGCAATTAATACATAATTAATGTGTGCGTATTTATCCATATAAAACATTAATATTTTTTAAATCAAAAATGGGGAAAAAATCGAAGATTGGAAAACAGAGGAAAGATAAATACTATCAATTAGCTAAAGAAACAGGTACGTAATACACTGTGATTAAGTTAAATTACTAAATTAAAAGTTGCTTCAAATGTGGTAATATTTAAATCAAATATTTAGCAGTTAATCATATCAAGATAATTACTAAAATTGAATGCTTTGTCCAGGTTATAGATCGCGTGCTGCTTTCAAGTTAATTCAGTTAAATCGGAAATTTGAGTTTCTTCAAAAGTCCAGAGTATGCATCGATTTATGTGCTGCACCTGGTGGCTGGATGCAAGTTGCCAGGCAAAATATGCCAGTATCATCGATAGTTATTGGTGTAGATTTATTTCCGATAAAGCCTATCCCAGGGTGTCTCAGTCTTGTAGAAGATATTACAACGGACAAATGTAGAGTTTCTATCTCACGTGAATTGAAAACATGGAAGGCTGATGTTGTTTTAAATGATGGTGCTCCTAATGTAGGAAAAAATTGGCTTCATGATGCATATCAACAAGCTGTATTGACATTGTCAGCTCTTAAATTAGCTACTCAATTCTTAAAAGCTGGTGGTTGGTTTATAACAAAAGTATTTCGATCTAAAGATTATAACCCATTGATTTGGGTTCTCAAACAATTGTTTAAGAAGGTATTAATACGATTTAAGGAATATTTGCTATCATTTTTAATCAATTATCATCTGTTATTTTATTGCTATAAATTTAATTACAGGTACATGCTACAAAACCTCAAGCTTCACGTAATGAATCTGCAGAAATTTTTGTAGTTTGTCAATATTATATTGCTCCTGATAAATTAGATCCCAAGTTCTTTGATCCAAAGCATGTCTTTTCTGAATTACAAATAGAAACTGTGAACAAATTAAATGTTCTTCATCCAGAAAAGCAAAAGAAGTCTAAAGTAGAAGGATACCCTGAGAACGATTATACATTATATCATAAGTTGTCTGCAAAAGAATTTATTGCCTGTGAAGATGCAATAGAAGCTTTACAGAATGCTTCCGAAATAGTGATAGATGACGAAATTATTGACAAACACGAGAAAACAACTAAAGAAATTAGAGAATGTTGCAAAGATATTAAAGTACTTGGCCGAAAAGATTTGAAGCTTCTACTTAATTGGTGGAAGGCGTTAAAAAAATCGCAAACTGGAACAAACGAAATGAAGAATATAACTGAAGATGAAACTACTGCCGTACCTGGAACCCTTAGTCTCGAGGAACAGGAAGATTTGGAAGACGAGGCAATTCAAAAACAGATTTCCGAGCTCCGAGAAACAGAAGCTAGAGAATTAAAACGCAAGAAAAAGAAAGCTAATAAAGAAAGGCAAAAGTTAAACGAACGTCTCAATTTGAAAATGATTCATAAGAACGACGAGGGACCTAAATTAGAGGGAGAGGATTTGTTTAAATTAAATCAGATTCAAACCTATAAGCAACTAGAGCAAGTTACAGATCAAACGCCTGACGTTTTAGCAGAGAGTGACGTGGACTCGGATGAAGAAATCAAACCAAAAACGATTCATTATGAAAAAGATACAGGTCATTTGGACAGTAAGGGTTTATACTATAAATCAGAAGATAGCGAGGAAAGTGATACTGATGCATCAGATGACGATACAACCAGCGAAAAATCTGGACTAGGTATTGTGCATAAAATATTAACGATTTCAATTAACCAAATAATTCTCTTTTCGCTACAAGATTTATATTTCTTACTCTTTAAATTTGTAAAAGTAAAATAAAATTATTATTACGATATAGGTTTAGACGATTCAGAGGATGAAAGTACAGATAAACCGCAAAAGAAGCAACAATTTAAAGAACCTAAGAGCAATCCGTTGATAACTGATCTAGATTCCCGGGACAAAGAAACTAAGAGAATTCATAAAGCAGCACTGTGGTTTGAGAAAGATGTATTTAAAAACTTAGAGAATGAAGACGATGCAGATTATGAATTGGATAAAATGATTGAGCAGTACAAGAAGAAAGGTGGACATGTCCTAGGAGAAGAGAAGAAAATGCAAGAGAAAGTAGATGAGGGAAAGAAACAAAAACGTAAACTCAGTGAAAGTGATGATTCGGATTATGATGTGGAAGAAATGATGATGCCCAATAAAAAAATGAAAAAGATTGGTGGAAAGGATGGATTTGAAATAGTGCCACAAGAAACAGGTAAAGAAATTTTTGTTTCGGTTACATATCTTACTGATTGAGACTATTAATAATCATTGACAGCGCTACTTATATTAATATACATGTTTATGATTAATTAGATAAAAAGCCAAAGAAAAAGAAATTGACTCCTGAAGATTTAGCACTTGGATCGTTACTGATTCAAAGTAAAAAATCTCGAAGAGATTTGATTGATTCGGCTTGGAACAGATATGCGTTTAACGACGAGAAATTACCCGATTGGTTTGTAAAGGACGAGGAAAAACATATGAAGAAGGAAGTGCCTGTATCTAAAGAACTCGCTGATGAATATAAAAAGAGAGTGGAGGACTTGAATGTAAGACCTATTAAGAAAGTAATGGAGGCTAAAGCAAGAAAAAAGAAACGCGCACTGCGCAAACTTGAAAAGGCTAAGAAGAAAGTGGAAACATTGATGGATAACGCGGATATCAGTAATAAAGAGAAGGCCAGACAAGTTAAAGCGTAAGTAGTAAAGCGATAGAGTTTTAGAACGTTTTACTTTGATGATATATTATCCTAATCTTCGATTTAATTTAGGTTGTATAAGAAAGCTCGTCAAGAGCCAAGAAAGGAAGTTACGTATATCGTAGCAAAGAAGCATACCGCGCAGAAACGATCCGTTCGGCCTCCCGGTGTGAAAGGTCGATATAAAGTAGTCGATCCGAGGATGAAGAAAGATTTACGCGCGGCGAAAGCGAAGGAAAAAACTAAAGGACGTGGAAAGAAGCATCGAGGCAATAATCGAGGCAATAGACCGAAAACAAAGCCTAAAACCATGAAGAGGAAAAGTAAATAATTTTTATTTTCACACATTGTAAAACATTTTTAATTCGTGAAAATTATATTATGCATTTTTTTATATAATTCATGTAGGACATGTAAATAAACATTGTTTCTATTACAATTCGTATTTGAGAGAGAGAGAATTCTAGACTCCCTGCCTTTCTAAATTATTCCATTGATTTTATATCTTTTTCCATTTCTTCTACAACTATTAAGGAAGTTTAATAAATACCGATGCAGAACGTGTATGAATTACTATTAAAGAAATAAGTTACAGAGACTATAGTTGGATATTGTTTACACGTAGACGTCCAATTCTGTCCACCAGTCAACCGACGCGGAATGCACCGCGTTAATAAATAGTAGTGGAATATGATCTTATTCGCGTTGTACGAGATTAGTCGAACTTGTCCTTGTTTTATTTCGAGCAATTCTGTTTTGTGCATAATGTCGATGTAGATACAGAAATAACTTGAGACTCCCCCCCCCTCCCACAATGAAACGGTAGAACAAGTAGTCGCGAGTTGTGCAAATCGCGTTCTGGCACACGGCGCATAAGAAAAAGATCATGGAAAAGAAAGGGAGATCTTACAGATCGCAAACAAGCGATCATTTATTTACGCCTATTAACATCTCTC
The DNA here is from genome assembly GCA_901521435.1 of Crematogaster levior. Lineage (NCBI taxonomy): Eukaryota > Metazoa > Arthropoda > Insecta > Hymenoptera > Formicidae > Crematogaster > Crematogaster levior. Next base: position 24,079 of record CABEGB010000870.1, on the reverse strand, counting down.
GTATTCGTTTGGAGAATAAGCCTTCGAAAAGTTTTACGTAATCTCATGAAATATTCTACGTAAATCTATCATCCATTCGTCCGCTGATATAGATCGCGTCCCCTATGCCCTCTTTAAATACCCCCATCCGACGTGGTAAACCCCTCCCTACGTTTCTCGGTTGTTCCGTGTGTATCTCGATGTAACTACGGGCCGTCGCCTGCGTAGCGTCGGGACGCTGCGGTCGATGTCAAGGACAAGGTCGACGGTATCTATAAAGATCGCCTCGCGCGTCGGCGTCGATGCACCGTCATTCGCGAAAGTAGCATCGAACCGATTACCGCGGGGGTGGCGGGCGCCAGGATTCGTCATCGACCACGCTTGTGTATAAAATATGGATGGATCGCATGGCGCGGCGCATCATACCGCGGTGCCCGCCAACGGTAATTGAATAGAAACTTGTACATCCCCCCAAATCAATCTCCGCTCCCTAGCACGCAGAAAATGTTAATGAGGATGCTCCAGCGAATTAAGACCTGTTATGCCCAAGTTGTTTATGCGATTAGATATACGATCGTGTGTGTATTCGCAGCCGCTGTGGTAGGTGGCAGATATCGGTGATGCGCTTGGTTACAACTGCGTAGCTGCAACACGGTCGATGTCAAGGCCGGCAGAGATGTAGAGACCGTTTATTGCAAGACCGAATTGACGCGCTACTATTCCGATATTGGGACGAAGAATTCGACTCAAATAGAGCACAACACACACACACCACACAAAACAAAGTATCGCCTACGCCTAAAAAGCGGATGTTTTGCGTCCTTTATTTCGGGCGAATTTATTCGATTCTGATGCATCCGCGGATACGCGATACTTTCTGTATAACAATGCATCGAGTTACACAGAGAGAGGGGAAATGCCGGTTTTGAAACGCAATTCAATTCGCACGTTATGTATATAGCTCAAGCGTCGTTTTTCTTTTTTTTAAATAGAATAAATCTAGCAGGTCAATCGCAATCGACTTCGAAGCCTTAAAAAGCACAGAAATATTCGGGGCGCGCTAACACCCACTTGTTACCTGTTTATCGCGAGCCGACTTTGCACGCGGCGCCACGCCGCCGCCGGCATTTGCATCAAAGATCGCGATCGGCGATCGGCGCCGCTAATAAATTCAATAAGCGCGCGCGCGAGGTGAACGATTCCGTCGGCCGCGATCGATCGCGATTGGATACGCCGAAGCCGATCTCCCGCGCTTTTTACGCGACGATATGCTGACGTGTCGCACTTCTCGGAACATAGGCGAAAAGGCGTCAGCGTATTTGCGTATCTTACACACGGTAGGCGCTTACGTCAAGGGCGACCTCGACTTTCCATCGTCTCTAATCCGCGCGAGAAATCTGTCCGGGACGACTTTTGCTCGCACGGCTTCGGTGTGCGACTCCGGCCGGCGGCTCGCAGGGCGGGCCTAAAAGCCCGACAGTGTCCCTCAGAAAAATTTTCGACGCTCCGCCTATTCTTAGCGGGAGTTTACTTAATGGATCTATTCGTAGAACAGACCGCCGTCCTCTCTGATCGTTTCCAATTGCATTTGTCAGTTCAGAAGAATATCTACCATGATGGCACGAATGTGTTTCGCCATGATGGCAGCAAGGAGTGATCCTTGTGACGCAATGGCGTCGGGATCACTCCGAACGAGACTTAAGCGGGTAATTCGTCTCGCGAATGTAACGAGATATCCACTTACCGTCCGACGCCTTCCGGATACGTCGCTTTCCTTCCTCGGGACACGCCACGATCCTGTCTCGATCCTGCTCCAATAAGTTCGATTGCGAAGCCGTCGGGATACCTCCATGACACGCTCCTCACTCTCACTACACTGAACAATCTGCACTCGCGACGCGACCGATCACGGATTTGCGGGTCGATTGTTATCCGGCACTCGTGCCCAACACTCCCGATCACTCAACAGAGATGCACTCACGATGTACTTTGATAGAACAACGCGAAATACCGGAGCTCGCGCTCGCACGGTCGCTCAAGACGTTCGTTAACTGCGTTCCGAAAAATTTGAAATTTACAACAACTTTGCGACAAAAAACTCACAGGGCGTAACCGAGCGGTTGGTATCCCTCGCGCAAGTGAAGTTAGCCGATATAGCCGCGTGAAGTTATCGCCGCGTACCACGAACTTTTCGGACGGGAATCGACAGATGAGTCGCGTGTCGCGTCGGGCGTGATACGAGATCGGAAGATGGTGAGACAAGGTGCAAGGTATTCCCGTAGATGCGCAATTGCTCGTAGCGATGGTAAATCGAAGATTTATCCTAAATTTTGAAAAGCCAATCCAGTCGCTAATTGATGTTTGCATGTCACTATCGATCGGGTTCGGTAACATCACAGAAGTTGTAACTACTCGCGTAAAGTGTAGTATAAAAGTTCGTTAAATCCGGTTTTATTACTCTACACTCATTAACGCGAAGGGTGTAGACTCAATTCAGTTTTAAAGAAACGCTAATCTAGGTAGTAAGGTTTGACGTTGTCGTCATCATTTTGCTACCTGGGAAGCGAATTGTCACAATTGTATTCCCAGCTTAAGATACAATTATGAAAAGTATATCTGTTGTGTCTCTTTGACAAGATCAAGGTTTCAGGATTTCTTCGAACGGAGATAAAACGATTCGTGTAAACGATTCGTGTAAACGCCTTTTTAGGAAGTACAGCCACAAGCGTTACTAAACTCAATCAACAGATGACGTGTGAACGTAGATCAGTATTCATAGTCCGTTTTTATGTTAAGACCGTCTTAAGTACAGTGGTAAGGTGGTTAAAGTGTTAGCCAATCACAGAGCCATCTTAAAACCTTACTTAAGAACAGTTTAGAAATAAAAACGGGCTATGAATACCGGCAGTCAGCGCTGCAGATTAGGCTTGTTGAGATAAAAATTTTTGATTGGCTGCCTTAACTGTGTCAATCTAATACCGCCATTATGCACAATATTGCGCCTAGTCTCTTTACGCCATAATCGGAACGAATCGTGAAATATCGTGCGAACGCCGTGTTTCGTGTGATTGTTTGCGTCATTTATCGTGAGTGCAACGAATGTCGAGAGTACTGTACAAAGTGACGGTCGATCCCGGTGTGGCATTAATTGAACTGTATCCTTGAATAAATGAACGCCCGGAACAATGGTGCAGCCGGCAAAGTAACAATAAGGTTATATTAGCATCGGTTGGTGAGTGTATTCATCTGTTATTATTAACCCGATTCCTGAAACCTGGTGTCGATTCAACTCAGGCTAAAATTTCAATTGTAATTTATTTGGAAATCAAAGGAGACGATGGGTCCTAACCCCACCCTAAAATTGTACATTCTTAACTGCTTGATCGTAAAATAGAAGGTATATAGATAATATGTGATTTTTTTCAAATTTTTTTTAGATAAGATTTAATTGTTTTATATGTCAGGTCTTTTTGACTCACCGTTTTAGGAATGAGGTACTGAAAAAAGCGTTTCAGGAATCGGATTAAGGTGGATTCACCGCGGCGGATCTTACCTAGCGGGGGTCTGCCACAGAGTTCTCAGTTTTTTTATCATAGAAAGAAAATCTTAGTCTGGAAACTATTACATTCACGTTATTTAGATAATAAAAGACCCAATGTCCGATTATAGTAAAAAAGGCTACAAAAAATTTTTCTGGAGAAATATTTGCTCAGCATCTTGTGTCATGTAATACGGTCACATTTACTATTTGCAACTGAATATATTTTTTTGTAAGGTATCGATAACATTCGATTTTCTCAACGAAATAATGTTCAGCAAATTGAATTTTATATCATAACTCTTTTCTGATGATATCTGTCGCTTGTAACCAATAATATTCTAATAACCATTGTTATGAACATGACCCCTATGTAATCCCGTGTTAAACGTTGATTTTCATCGATTGATTACTCTATTTAGGTCGATGGCCTACCTTGAAGTTTTAAGCATTTTCTATCACCTATCCCTACATCCTATCAAAGTTTCAAGTGAATCCTTTATAAGAGTTAAGTGGGTGAATCCACCTTAAATATGCATTATTAAATGTAACATTCTACACTTGAAAAGGATCAGAGATCGAAACGTTGTGATTTATTAATAAAATTGGCCAGACGAGTCGAATAAATTGAAACTTGTTTATCTGTTACGTTATGCTTAATTATTCGTTTACTTCCGCATTGCTCTCCGCTCTTCGTGCGAATTAGAAAATGGCAGTTTAATTAAGCACGGCGTTACGCGAACAATGAAATCGAAACGAGAAAGGGTGCGATAAGGCAAACATTAATTCTTAACTGTGGACGTTATACGCTAGCGAATGTCAAGCTCTACTTTTATAGACATGAAAACAGAGAAATAACAATAATTGCCGTTCACTCTGTATACTTGTTTCTGTATTTTCTGGTATTTTCTTGTATTAATCTTTAGCGTTAAATGTGGAATAAAGCTTTATTTACCTGAAAAAAAAAACGTAATTGATCAAAATATTGTAGGATATTTTATTTAAATACGAGACAAGGGTTTTTGATCCAAGCATGTTATGTAGGTACGCGTAACTGTCGAAGATACTGTCTGTTTATGTGTCCTCGTGTATTTATTATTTTATGTGCCATTATATCTGTTAATAATCGCGGAACACAGAGTTGTCCTCGTGCGTTGAGAGAGGAAGGATAGTGTCGCGCGCTGTAGGGATCCATCAAATTTTGTTTTCCGAAACCCATTTATTTCTTTGTAAGAATATATTAAATAAATTCCACATTTACACTACAATATAAATAAATCACAGAGATTCAACGTTAATTTTGATACACAGGTGACTCGCAATTCTTTTACGATATCGATGATATCACCGACCAAATTTAACTTAATCGGTAATTAATTTACGTTACGTAATAACCGTAGTATTTTATTAACAACAGTATTTTGTTGTTTAACGTGCGAAAAGGAAAATTATATTAGGGATTAGGGGTATGATTTATATTGTCGAAATTTTGCTGCAAACAATTTTACTAATTGAGAATTAAATGAAATTAATTTAATGTTTAATATCAATGAAATCGATTAAATTAATTTGAGTTTTGCCGAAGTTATCAATGTCCTTTAAAAAAAAGGGTGAACTTGAAAATAACTGATTTTTAATATCTTTTTTTTTTTAAGAAAGATTGTTTCTTTTACTTTAAATTACAAATACAAAATAATTGTTTGAGAATTCTAAAAATGTGTAAAAAACGAGGTTGAAACAGTCAGGAGTAAAAGTTATTTTTTTAAATTTTATGTATGTTTTTTTTTAACATGGATGTGCACACAGCTCTGTAATTGTTAAGTTCCGTGCGATCGTAGTGTTGCTCGTATGATTTTTCACTCGTTGATTTTATAAACAAATTATGCGTATCCTAACATTCGCTAATAATTAGCGATTGTTTTGTGCATTATCCGCAATTATAATTTAACTTGCTCTGTCCATTAAACAATACATCGAAAATGCTATAATTAATATTGTTAGTTATATACCTATAAAATTATTTCATCACGATACTAAATTTATCTGAAATAGATATTACATATGAAAATAAGTACAGAGTGTGGGAAGCAAGGAAAAGAATTGGATCGTTGTATCATATGTAGAATTACACTCGTCCTTCGATTTTCATGATTCGAAAATGTATCTTTCAAAGAGACAGGCTGATAATGAAATTGAAATAGAAATGCCAAAATAATAAGACTGAGACTGCGTATAAAAAGTATAACCGTGTAAACGGAGGGATTACAGTATGAAAAATGTGCCCATATGGAAGGAATACTCCGTGAAGGTCGAGGGACGAGTGTAGTTGAATCTATAAGTAATGGATTTTAGTAGACCTTTATTAGAGATCTTCGCAATACCGAAGTTTTAGACAGTATGCTCTTAATGGAAAAATTTCCCGATGGAGCACTTTTTATTTCGCCAAAAATATAGCCTACAAGAGTACACTACAGATGTCCCCTTTATAGTCTCTAAGTTTTTTATATAGACGATAAAAGTCTTTGTGTGGGGGAAAGGGACGAAAGTGGAAAAAAAGAGGAAACGAGTTCGTAATAAAAGTGAGGAAAAGAGATCGAGAATGCGGAAAAAGAGAGAAAATTGGGGGAGAGAGAGAGAGAGAGAAAGAGAGAGAATAGGTGAGGGAGCTGACGAGGGTGCGGTAATTGAAGATCGTTAACGTGTCCTCGAGAGAGATCGAGCGGAGTGGCTGGATTTCGTTAGGTCCTCCTGTTCTACCCTTCCTCTTCTATCTCTTTTCCCGCCCCCGGCCGCGGCACCGCCGACCTTCATTCGTTCAGGAGTGGATGGACCTTGTTCGTCACCGAGCCGTGGTATAAGGTCAAGGTTGTCGCTCCCGGCGCGCGTGAGCGCGACCTCCGGGTGCATCGAGCGAACTGCGCGCGCACTCGACGTCTGCGTCGCGACGCTCAGCCCTGCCGTCGTTCGTCCGTTGTCACGAGCCACTGCCAAGGTCCCCGTTGGTCACGGGCAAACTCGTTATAGGCGGTTGCTCGTCGAGAGCAACGCGAGGCCGATCCGTAGATTGGTAAGGATCCTGGCGGTAAGGATACGTTATTTAATCTTTCGTTATGTAGAACGATGTTTTTATCACTTGGGGTACGAACGTGGGTAGGAAAATAGAAGTGGGAAGTTACCGGAGTTAAGATAAACGAATCTCGTAAATAATGTCGCATTTGTACAAAATGAATATATCTTTCACTCCGTTCGCTTTCACATTTCATGGATCTACGAAATAAAGAATATGTACTCTACAACATCGATCTTTTTTCCGTTACTTGTCAAGAGCACGCTTATTGTGAAATACCAACATGTATGCTTTAAGAGGAAAATAGGGGAAGGGGGACGTGAAAGGTCGGAAGCTGAGGGTGAGTTGTTCAAGGGAGTGAGCAAGTTCAAGGCTGCTTAGTCCGGGCCATGTCCGGGCCACGTCCGGGCGTGCCAACGCAAATACGATTTCACTTCATTTTGAGGGCATTCGAGTATCGAGATAACAAATTTCAGTCTTAAACTAGTGATCTCGCTGGAACCGAGTTTCGTGTATTGTATTACACAATAATACAAAATATTGTTGCATTTATCAATGCACACGTCATTTTGATGTTGTAAAGATCAAAAACATTTGATGAGGGATTTAGAAATTCATATTTTTCGCGTACTCGTTATTTCGATAACGGAACCTATTGCGTCGAATATTCGGATTACTTGATGTAACGAAAACGATATCAAGTTTTCAACGCAATCGGCCGGATGTTATTGTGTATCGATGACCACCCGCGTCATTATTCTGCGTAGTCAGTGAATTATTGTGCAGTAATGATGTCACGATAATATTTTCTTACGAAATGGCTTGAATATCAATTTGCAAAAAATTAATTCATGTAGCAATATATATACACTGAAGTCGATATATATGTTGACCGATTGATAAATTTCTCATATTTTTAGTATTTCTTAACAAAAAGTTTTTTAATTAGAAATGAATATCTATCTAATTAGATTTCCTTGTGCAGAAAATAGTATTTTTGCTTTATGGTTTTCTTGAACATTCAACAAACTTTCTCGAATTGATTTTTATTTCATCTTCGACAAACGAGATCCCATCAATTTTATCATACAGATGCGCCCCTTTAAAAGTATAATTTCTTCTAATAAGCTCCGTTACGGATATAGCCCGCCCCTTCTAGGCGTTGACGTTTTTCCTTGGACCTGGAAAATCCATTCGCCCTCTTTTCCTATTTTCCGCGTGGGACGTGCATTCGAGCGCGGTAACCTTGAACTTCATCACTTCTTTCGCTTCTCTCTCCATCACGCCGTTTCTCTCTCTCGCCTGCGCGAACCACTGACGTCACGGCTATCGACCTGAAATCTCGAGGCTACATCTATACCTATCCCACGTGGGCGCATCAACGCACGTATATGTCACTCGTATTATCGTTGCGATGTACAACATACGAATGATACGTAAAGCCGATTTACTCTAGTTAGACTTATTGTGTGTATTATTCATACAAAAAGCTTAGATTTAATCTCATATCTCTTGCTGTGAATATAGCTGAAATACTATGGTGAATTTAACAAGAAGAATCTTAAGTACACTTGCAAACTTAAACTTTCTATAATGAGGTTTCAAGAAACTCGTATAACTAAACTCGTATAACTCATATACTAAAATAGCAGATGAAGAAGTGTTTTACGACATTTCTTTTAATATCATAATCTAGTTAAAATTTAAATTAATTCCAGGTTGCTTTTTCTCCTTATGTAGATAAATTTAATTAATTACATTTATCTAGTATTATTTTACAATGTCATATATATAAGATGTCTTTTTTGTCAAATCAATATTAATAAAAAAAAAATTGTGAAAGAATGTTACAGTGCATCAACAGTCACGTTGCGAACATAAATCCGTTTTTTACTTGTATGTCTAAATCGTAAATCTCGTAGTTATTTTAAATGCTTAGCGGGTGGGATGATACTTTACACGACTGCAATTTTTTTTATGAGTTGAGAAATGACACAACTTAAAAATTATTGAAGGCCACGGAATATTTCGTTTTTTGACTATTGAAGTCAAATATTTCATTATGACATTAAAGAGCTGCGGCTTGAATCTTACAAAGAATTAAGGATATATGGATATATAGTTTTCCAAAACGCTTTTTCGTTTTACATTGCATGAGGTACCAGTCAACATCGTTGAGTTATGGTCGTTAGTATTTCCGTTAGGTCCGATTATGAGCTAAAAGGTTGCGGTCGTTACCGCTGTTCGACCTTCAATGGTGCTAATTTCTTTACGACCTTCAAAATGATAAGTTAAGTCATAGTTTTCTCTTACTTAAACACACACACACACACAAAATAATTTTAAAAAATATACTTTTTATCTATTACCTGTATTTTATTTATTCTTACGAAATCGAACTAATTAGAAAATATAGTTTTCGTAAGAATACATACAATATTAATTCCGTAGCCTGGCATGCAAACGGAACATTTTTTTTTTTAGTGTTATATCGATCGACGTGATCTTTGCGAGATTTGTACGTATTTCGTGATTACATTTTCTTTCCAAGTATACGTATCCAAGGCCGATTTCTCATTGAGCCACTATATTAATAGTAGTCGTCATCGTCTAAAATCACGCGGTTGAAGTATGCTACGGAAATGCTCACGATTCCGGAAGAATTGGCGATCATCATGCATTCACGCTATACAGGAATTTCTAGAAGTTCGTGTAGAAATGCGAGCTGTTTTAAACATGTAGTTATATATTCGCATACTTTTTGTACACACACATAGAACATAATTAAACACTCGGCCAGAAACACGTAATATGTGTTAAAATATCTTTAAGAGCAATTTATATAAATATAATATATTTGTAGAAATGTTAATCTTCTAAATTATTTTATAAAATTATTTTATCTCGCATAATTACATCTTTGGAGAGAGAGAGAGAGAGAGAGAGCTAGACATCTTTCAGAAAAGAGTCTGACTTAAAAAGAAGGAAAACCTGTGTGGAAAAAACAGAATAAAGTCCTATATTAGTAAGAAGAAGAAGAAGAAATTTATCTTCAATATTGAGAGAATATCAATGATTTTCTTTGTTCTATGTTAACCTTATAATTCCATTATTAATTCATGAATTATATTTCCATGATATATTTCCAAGGACATTTGTGTTCTCTTGTAAGCTGATATTATACATCTTCCGTAGTAATGTTTTAGAAGAAAAAAATAACCTTAACATTAAAAAAATAACATATGTGTTTTGCGGCAAGAATGATTTATAGATGAGCACGAACAAAAGCGGAGGTTAAAGCGCATCTATGTCCGTACTTTAAAACTAAAACCGGAACTAAGGATGTCGAAACTTTTACTAACATAAGGAGAGAGAGCGAACCCCTCCTCCCCCCAAATATACAATAACACGCCTTGTTATTTTGTCCTTTAAGGATTTCAGGATTCTGATTTCTAAAATTATTTGTAGAATTATTCATGTAATAAGTCATAATGTGTACACATCATAATCTGCTATTTTTTTTTTAATTAATTTAATAATTTAATTATTGATATTTTATCGTCGATATTGTTATCGTCTAGTATTTCATAAGGTATAATTTGGTGATAATTTTTACGATTTTACAAAATCTATTATTGTTTCGTCGAAAATTGGACATATGTTTATGAATGCCCAAGGACGACGTTTCGAAATAAAGTTTTCTCAACTTGCCGGCAGTTGCTGAACATACCTTGTGGTTACACACTTTAAGTTTATAGTCAACATTTCACAATGGTTCAATCATTGTTTTTTTTTAGAAAGTGAATTAACTACCTCATAATTTTTTAAGTTTTTGAAAGTTTACCTGGAAAAATTAAAACTTCTTCACTTTTATAACAAACAGTGATTATACTACTGTTGGATTCTCATAAGATTGGACAGCAATAAATGGTGTTTCCATGTATTTACTCCTGAGTTGTTGGCTTTACATTGTCAGTGGCGAATTTAATAATTTGTATTAGGTGTCTTCTACTTGTAAATTTCATCTTGCTCTAAATGTAAGCCTATAAAAGTGTGATTCTTTTCACTTTCGTTGAGGCAAGCGAGAAATGTGTGTCATCGGGTTAGCAGGCCATTGGCCGTGTTCCACTTTCTCGTCTCCTTTCGCTCTTCGAGAGAGGGCGATGCCACGTATACCTTGAATGTCTCGTGATCGAGGAAAAGAAAATTGTTTTCTTTTGAGGGATCCTTGCTAATATATTGTTTCATCTTGTAATATACTTTACAATGTAAATATGTTCTTTGTAGTTCAGTATATTTTTTAAATTGGTTAATTGAAGTTTTTCTTAGATAGGTAATAAGAGATAAAAAGATGAGGAATCGTTAATTTATTGGCTATTGTAAATTAGTCTAACAATGAATGTCATGGCGTGCTTTAGCTCCAAAATGTATGGCACTTCAGAACATAGTAATATTTTCTGCTATAGCCAGATCGCGTACAATATTAATGAGATAGAAAGTGGTTCAGCCATTTGGAGAATAAGCGTGTTGAAGAGTAAAAGTTTGGGTTCATAATGGGTTCACGCGAGTCATCGTGAGTATGAAAGAGATAGGTAGACTCTTTGTCCCATCGAACGACCTAGAAACCCGATTCTTTTTCCCTTTCCCGATCTATAGGAGCATGCGTGCGTACGTCCGCTTATCCGGACTCGTTGGTGGCAGCCGATATCAGCGTCGTAGCAGGGAAAGTTAACTGGTCGAAGCGGTGAGGAGAAAGTGAAAGCTATTTCCGGGATATAGTAAGCACCGCAGCAACAGCAGAAATGCGACATCGTGAAGGTGGACTGATATTAACGATCGTCTGATTGTAGCGATTAGCGACCGCCTACAACTTTCTTTCGATCCAGTTCCAATGGAGTTGAAAATACATTGGCATATAGGATTTATAATACCCACGATTGAAAGTAAGGGAAATATTTGAATGATAAATGGTAGTAAAGTATGATATCACTTGATGATTAATTATATTGCCTTACATTGATGTGTTTAGATTATATTGCTTTGGTTATAATTGGAAATGAACAAATATATTAATATCAAGAAATATCTTAATCTTTTTCACATATTTTTTAAATTACCATAATTTTTTAAATAGATTTTAATAGATTTTATTGCAATTATATTAATAGAAAAAATTTGTTAATATGCAGGAGAGATAATAGATATATTTTATTAAATACACGTGTTTTTATCATAAAATTTATGTTGCGTTATTACAAGCCACTAGCAATTATTATCAATCAGTGCCGTTCGGTAGGCTTTGTATCACAATAATCGTAAAAGTATAAAACGTGCACGAAGTGGCATGCGAGGACCACTCACAACGACCTCGTAAAAGCGGAAATATTATAAGACATTCGTCAACATATAGATGTATACATGAAGTTGTCCCTGACAATTATTGACTTGGCCTTATCGTTTCTTCATATCGAAGGTCGACATATTTTTACGGTAATTTCAAAGGGGTTTTCGAAATAGTTTTTGTTTTCTTCTTTTGTCTTCAATACGTTTATTATGTCTGTGACTCAAGACTCAAGTGATTTAGATGCTCAAGGACTAAAAGTTTTGTTTTAATTTACAAAAAATATTACTATAAACGATTAATAACTATACTGTATGAAGTTCTACACGTCTTCTAGTCTTATCTATTTATTCTCATCACGATATCATGTATGGATCCGAGGTAGGCCCTGCCACTCCTTTGGAAAGAATTTCTCTCGCACAAACAAACATAAAAGCAACGATGTTCATGGCAGCGTTCACTTTCCCATTTGGCAGAACAAATTGTGTCCTCGGAAACCGGGTCGATAGCAATATCGCAGAGAAAGTGAGAGTACAATCAAGCACCACTCGATCGTGATGCAGCTGTTATTTAAATAATTCGCCACGATCTCTCGATGTCTCAGCATATCGAAGTGAAAGGTGTTAAACGGAGAAGCGTTGCCAGATCAAAAATGGCGAATCTCCCGAGATTTCGACATTTAACGCGGAACTCATTGTTCTCTCTCTAATCATGAATTTTTATAGTATTACTTATTTTGCAGAATATAAGTAATTCATGTGTATGCACTCTGAAATTCTTTTTCTAAATGAATTAGTTTAGTAAAATGACACGTAACATGAAGTAATAAATTGCAAAAGAAAAAATTAAATATTGTACATCTAAATTTACATAGATATAAGGAGAAGGGATATTAGCTTAAAATTTAAAGATCTATTTACGCGTGTATGTGCGGCGAAAGTAAGAAATTTCAATAGAGTATCGTTTCTGAAGCTTTCGCACATATAAACTGACTTTCGATATGCTCGCGTCTCTCGAGCCTTTCTGCGGAGAAAGAGCACACAAGATACGATACTCCGTTTCCACCGCGTGACCTGTTCACCCACTTTGAAGTTAGTTTACGTTCCATTGTTCGCGCGAACACACAATCTTGTTGCTCGTCTAACACATACCTTGGCACGCGAATTATTCAGTCGGTGGCACAACTTTTCTAGATACTCTTAGCGAATTACCAACATATCATTAAATTCTCATCGTCGAATAATATATAATTATATTAAAATTAGACTAGAATAATTGTTAATTAAGATTAAAAAATCGATAAAAATTATATGTATTTTATATTGCGGAAAGAAACACTTGCCCTAAATTTTTGAATGTATGTTCGACCTTGCTAATGATGAATCTTTACGCTTAAATTATGTGCCGATGACTTTTGAAATACTGTAGTGTGGAATTAGGACGAAGATAATTTCCATTTGAGAAAGATAGCATTCGCTCGTTTATATTGACGAAAGTCCTATAACTTTTGTTCAACACAATGTCCGAACCGCTCCGTTACACAAGGGAGGTACGTGTGATATCTGATTTAGTTTTATGTATAATGATTGGCCTTGGGCTCAGTAATTCATTAAAACAATTATTGCAGTAAACTAGACAAGATTAAGCATAATGATTGTTCTATTAAATCGTTGATAAGTTTATTGATAATATCATTGAATATGTGATGATTAAATTACGATAATATTCTACGTACGAACTCTGTGTTTATTAGATTTTGTACATAATAGTGGTGGCGCTTTAGAAATGATCTAGAAACCGGAAGTGTTCGATTTGCGGATAAATAAAGAACGTCTTCGACAAAGATTGCTCCCGGGTTTCTCTTTCAAACCACTCTCCCCGAAGGACGAGCGTCGACCGATTAAGACGCAGCAATTATTGGCTCGAGACCAGTTCCCGCTATTCCAGTTCCACGACGCGTCTTATGTAACTGCCATTGTGAGATCGTATAAATAATCTCGCGGATCCGTTATACCGTTGGAGGCGTGAATGAGAGACGCGATCACCTCCCCTCCGGCTACTTTCATGCAACCACGTTTTTCAAATCGGACACCAGCATGGCAGGCTCCTGTTTCCGCGATCTTGTAATGTTATTCTATCTAGTGTCTATCTAGTGTAAATTTTATCAGTGATATTCTTTAAAAAAAAATTTTTTTCGAATTTTACAAATCTTAAGAGTCGAATATGTGAAACGTTGGATTTGATATCTAAAATTTTAGTTGATTTCTATTGTCTTGCTTTGCAAGACATCAATTTGATATCTGTTTTACAAATCGTTCCCAGTACCGCTACTCGAGTCCTCTCACTTGAAAGGTGTCCTTCAAGTATTAATATTGAAAGATGTCATTCTTCTAAAAGATATTCATTCTTTGAAGGTCATTCTGGATTCTTTTGCAGTTATATGATTTACAAACCGGAACATTTTTTACAATATTTTCACTCTAATGATACAACACTAAGAAGAAGTAACGTGTATCATTTTACAGCGTATTTTTTAATAAATTTTAAATTTACGGAACCGAATGAATCAAATAAATACGAATTTAGTGATTTCAAATAAAAACGTTCAAGTAAAACGTAAACAAACATGTATGTGATTTTCTCCATGATGAGGGTACGGAGAAGGAAGAGGATTTGTATGTGTACTCGCGTTTATTTTGTGAGAAAAGTAGGTTTACTGCTATGCAATAATACTTATTTGTTGAGAATATTTCGATAATATTTATCTCCATTTACATCTTGAAGGATACAATATAGAATGTCTCGATCGATATTCTGAAATTGTGCATTATGCGATCGATGTAGTTATCGTGCTGATAATTGAGGCAACCTTTGTTATATTCATATCATGCTTACGCAATCTGCATAATTGATCGACTTGAATCTTAGGAATGGACATTTTTTTGGTTAACATGCCAATATAAAATTTATTAAGCAAATTATAATTGTCAAGTCAAAGACATCCGCTTGTTTTAATTCGTCCGTAACTTATTTTTAGCGAGTGTTTTGTTCGCCGGACGGAAGCGTCGGTAAGAATGAGATAGCTTTTCGCCGCAACATCCGTGCAACGCGTCGTGTTTCAAGATCGGCAATGATCTCGCGATTGCGATGCACCCACATGGTTGTGAGAACAACGACCGTGCATAAACCGCAATTTCCTTCTACAGTTACGCTCATACGAAAATGTTTGTTTTTCTTTTGTAATATCTAAATTTGCTCATTTTTAATTCGGTAACAAATAAATTTATGAGAAGTAACGAATTTATATATTTTATATATTCTTTTATATATTTATATATTCTGAAATAATTTAATTTAACATCTTTTTTAATTTATTTGTATATTTTTTTACCGTTATTCCTTAATATTTATTGAAAGATTAGTATTATAGCTTTATTTCGTACATACATGGTAATTGTTTCCAAAGTGAAACTATTAATAGAAGCAAACAGGTGCGAAACGAAAAGTAGATGTATTCAACGGATGAAAGAATATTTTACTTATGCTGCGACGCGTTGTCTTTACTCAAATAAGAAGAGCGAGCAGTTTCTTCTGACCTTGCGAAGGAGTTTAGCGTCGGAGTTAAAACGCGATAGCAGTACCGTAATCTCGACCAATCAGCGAACAAACAGACGCGGCGGGAATAAAGGTGAGTCTAATTGGTACAATTTATATTCAAACGAGAGGTCCGCGGCCTTGACTGTTCTTCATGTGTCGACAAAATTGATAATCATTTGCATGAGGCAGGATTATTACAAAAGAATACACTTGTTAATTAAATTGTATTAGAAGGTAAGCACATATGTACACAAAGCTAAAACACAGATGATAAATCGTAAACATGTACGTAACGTGTCTGAAATAACGACGGGACGTTTTTGAGCTTTATTTAAAATCGTTAGCCTAAATACGTCGAATATAAAATTATTAAACGTGAAGTTATCCAAAAGAAATGAAACTTTGATTAAAATCTGTAGTTTAAACAGTAAGTGCCAATTTAAAGTAAATGCCAATTCATTTAGAGAGCTAAGAACAAATTTAAAATATAAGAGACTTTTTGTGTTAATAATTTTGAAAACTTTGTAAGCGAAAGGATTGAAACTCTTCAAACGAGAAAACTTCGAAAATTCTGTGTAATTTAATTTTAAAACCGAAGCGCTGACTTGAGGCGCTCGATATGTTGCTTCGTCACGTTGTTGTCACTGAAATGTTCCGATAAAACACAGGGCAATGTTTTATTCTGTTCCTATCAATAGGATATCGTCCTCCGGGGAAGTCGTAACTGGACTTTGGTCGCTTAACCGCGAGAGGAGGCAATATTGGCAATAGGCATACGGTAATGCTTTCAATTGATTGTGCACACAAATGAACATGTAATGGGAGAATGACGTTTAATATTTAATGAATAAAATGGTACTGCCAATTAAAATAAAAATTCTTTCTATGTATTTTTTCATTACGCTAAAGCTAATCGGCCAGAAATAAACCTATAAAGTGTAACCTTGCCTTGCAATTTATGATTAATCGAAAATTTTGTTATTACGTTATTCTTGTATTCAGTGCCGATCACGTGTACGTCTATGCTGGAACGCGTGCGGCCGGTGGTGTACGTGTGTGCTGTTAAAAGAACGTCCGCGAAGGACATCTCTGATGAGACGAGTGTGCGTAGGACATCGTGTGTCGCGCACATTGCTCCAACAACAACGGCTATTTTCAAGTAATCGACGTATCGTCGAAGGTCGAGAAGTTTAACCTTCAACGAGCCGCGCCGTTAACCCGTGAATGTTCGCGCTATATAAGTACATACTCAGACCAGAAGGTAATTTCTTCTTCCGCAATGATTATGCAGATTATCGTCTTATAATTTCTAGTGTTTAATATATTCTATTTTAGTGTCTATATCTGATAGACAAAAATTTATTATGTATTTGTCGTGTATGTTCCGAGAAAGCGTTGTGCAGCTTTTTTATCAGAGTAATATATGAATTGCTCGGATTGACATTGTACATAATCGTGAATAGATTGACGCGCGCGTGCGCGTTTGTATCAAAATGTACCTATTATTCAATCGTGATTTTTTATCATGCAAAAGAGCTCTGCTTTTCAGAAATTAGATCTCTTATACATATGATTATACATATAATTTCTGAAAATTATATGTATCACGTTTGCTTTCTAAGTGATCGAAGAAAATATATTTGTTTAGTTTTTGTATATTTTGTAACAAATATATATATTCGATAGTAAAAAATATCAATATTATTTTTATTTGTTACAAAACACATTTAATAACATTTTCAAGCGTGAACGACTTGTTGAAAGTCACTTCAAGTCATTAAAAAATAAAATATAAAATAACATTATGTGACAATAATATACAGGGTGAGAAAAAAGTGTGGAAACCCTTAAATATCTCGGAAATTACGCATTTTAGAAAGAAATGTTTCAAACAAAAGTTGCAAAGTACATACTTGTGGTGTTTAGCAACATATTTTTTTCAAATCAACCATGTGTTTTCTTTACACCAATTGCTTGATTTCATTATTCTGTGCAAAAAGTATCAAGATAAGATTATCGAAAACTGAATGTTTCTCAAGATATTTTGTATTTTATTATTGTCAAAATACTGTACCTTTCAAGCCTCGTAACTCAAAAAGTACTTTATGAAAAATACTTTATTAGTGTTTTGGAAAACTCTCGAGATAAGCTACAAGAATATGTAATAATATATTGGGTGTCCCATTAAAAAAATTCAAGATGACCTTGGTCTTGGCAACGCCATGTAAAGTCAAAATGATAAGATCAGTAAATAGACCTATTTCAATCTTACAACTTTTGTCTGAAACATTTTTTTCTAAAATGCGTAGTTTCCGAGATATTTAACGGTTTCCATACTTTTTCCTCATCCTGTATAATAAAATAATATAAAATATAACATTATATAATATTAATAATATAATAATACCGTTAGTGTTTTATTTTTCAAAATTACTTTTCTCGGAAATAAACTGTTATTGTATTTTATTTATTGTTTTCACAAAACTCACTTTCTTTCTCGGTTATACCACGACTTTACCAAACCATTTTTTTTTTACAACAAATAAAAGAAAATGAAACATATATATAATTGTGAATTACGTTGGTCAATAAATAGTTTCTCTTGATATATTGTATATGTTGTATTTGATTTCAATGTCCGATCGATTTCGAGCGACGTTTCTCAGCGAGAACGCATGGGTTCACCTACAGGAACACCTGCGGACCCACGCGCAAAACGACCATGGCGGCCTTCTCGGACGGACGACGGGCTTTATGCGCCGTTACCAGAGAAAACGATACCTGACAATTTTATAGAGAGACACATTCCGAGTGTGTATACGTATCCGCGCGCACTTTTACCGCAACGATGTCTTTCGTTCTCGTATCCGACCGAGCGTCTAGTTTCTGGAAGACTGAGTTCCATGTGGATTCCTCAATTCTACGATAGCGATGGCATCGAGAACACGAGAAAACGTAAGTAGAGACGTGTATAGTTACTGTCGGAAAGGTAGGTACTTTTCGTTCTATAAATAATCTTTACGAATTTAGTTTTGTCCAAGAAAGGCATAGATTAATGTGTAATTATTCTGTTTTAGTCAAATATGCAATCAGTACGTTTAATGTTTTACAAGAAAACACATGCAAGTGTCCTCCTCCCTCTTTCCCCGATTTAAATGAGTTTTTGAATTAAAGTAAGAAAGTAAGAGACAAAATATTTTTACAAATGTTTTTATGTTAAAAGAACAAACCCATTCAAAAAAAATTTGATTCAAAATAAGTGAATTTATTTGAAAAAAAATTTTTTGTTTTGAAAGTATATTGTTGCAACATAGAGGTATAAAAAATTAGTAGAGGTATTTTACTTAAAGTTATGTGGTTTATAGACACTTTATGTTTTAAATGTTGCTTTTTTCAAAGTATTCCCGTCATCTAATTTTCAAAAATATATTTTTCATACATAGTTGAATTTATCTTTAAATAAGCTTAAATTTCTCTTAGAAAAAAATGTTTGTCATTTTTTTCTAATTTCTTTTTTTAGAAAAAAATATTTTTAAATTAAAAAAACATGATAGTAGATAATGGAGATATTTTGAAAAATAACATTCATAAAATTTGTATTTTTGTAAAATATCTTTAAACCATAAAATTTTTTATGTCTTTTCTCATATTTTTTACTGCTTTAACAATATGGAACTTTAACGCTGAAGAACTTAAAAGTCGATTTTTTAAGTCATTATTTTATTCCCTTATCGTGCATAAGAACATTTATGAAAAATACGTGTCTTCTCTTTTGATCTGTGTGTATTACACAAAATTTGAAATTTGTTAAAATATAAAAAGGATATTTGCATGTTTCTTAGTTAGCCGACGCATATATGCTCACGAAACAAAAAGTATTTTTAAAAAAGCAATCTTGACGCGCTGATTATCAAGAACGTATGCAGATATGGCCATTACGGTATGGTCGATTCTTATTCTGGCTTCCTATGCGAGATTTCTTGGAGAAGTATCGGGTTATTACACCAATTATGCAAATGCCGCGTTTGTAAAAAGGATCATGCGCACGGGATTTATTTGAGGGTGATTCTTGTGTTGCCAACGTCGTCGTCGTCGGCATCGCCTCGGTCGTCTACTAGTCCCGGCACGTTAGAGTATTTTTATAAGAGCCTAGGGTCGCGTGAGATGTTAGGGGGCGAGAAGAAGGTGAGAGACATGACTAAGGGCGAAAAGAGAGAGAACGGGATACCCAGGGGAACCGGCGAAGAAGTCGACGAAAGATCGCAGTGGCAGATGACACGGGGCAAGGGATGTGGAAGGGACGTGAAAAATGGAGGTGTGCCGAATGAATGCCACCCGGCGAGAAAAACTAAAAACGCGGAAAGGGGTCGTTGCGCGAAATACGAAGAAAGTGAGAGAAAGAGAGGCACAAGGGAAGTTCACATGTCGACATCTCGTATATCCGTAAAAATAATCGCTTCGTTGCGATGTTCTTATTCCGGAGCGTCCCCTATTTTGTATTAAATTGTCGAACAAAATTGCCTTTTTCTTTTAACTCTAAAATCAGTTTTAAGTAGAACACTATCTTTGCATCTTTTAGACTTATTGATTGTGGACAGCCTTTCAATAAAGCGAAAAATAAATAGTGACTTTATTTCTCCTAACATTGTTTTACGTTTGTAATTTACAATTTTTTAATGTTATTTTTCTGTGATAAAAAAATTAAAATTTTCCTTCTAAAAGGTAAAAGTATTAATTTTATTTTGTCAAAAATATAAACATTTTAAATCGTAACGATGAAGATATGATAGTTTAGATATATTTTTATTTGATAAGAAACACTTGAAAATAGTTGCACATAATAATATATTGTAACGTGTATTGTTATATGACTGGCTGTAAATGTACAGTAAATGTATTTTATTAATCGTTACTCAGCAACCCAGCATTAATCAATACACAATTGCATCGTGGAAATACGAGTCAGTTTGTAATATGCCGTTAAATTGAATGGGCTATTATTTATAATCTCAAAACATGCTTTTATCACATTAAAAGTTCTGTTTCATTTGATGTAAAAGTTAAAACATAATAGGTATCATCCGCTATCGTATTTAATGATTAATGGTGTATCATCAAAGTTAAAATTGTAACATTTATATTAATGCACTTTATTCAATGCCCGCTTGCTAACGGAAGGAACGAAAGGAGTAGAAAAGGAAAAATAATAAATATAACACCTCGCATGGAGACGCGGAAATATGAAATGTGAAAAGAAGTCAAGAAGAGAGATAGAAAGAGAGATTTCTTTGGGACATGAATAATCAGATGAATTGGATAAAAAGACACGTGCACAGGAAATCAATGTGGAGATAAAGCAAAATACTTCTCTCACTTCTCTCTCTTTATTTCCCTTTCTCAGTTGTTGGAGAAGAACGCGCAAAGAGAAGCTAAATGAGCCGCTTATGCGACATCGCACCTCCGCAAAAGCCTTTGTTGCTCACGTCGCGAGACCCGCACGGAGTTGACGATAGCTCGCGCTAAGGACTACTATTGTAGTCGCGGACCTTGCCGAGCACAACGACTAATGCGGGCGAATTACTCGGCACCATCCGAGCTTCGGTTTTGTTGCGATTACAAGCGCAGCTTGGGAGCGAGTATTTTCAGACGAGCGCGTGACGTAAATTCATTATCGCAACACACGAGAGCGCGCCAATAGCAAATCCTTGCTCGCCAAAGTCTCTCTTCGGCTATAACCGCGTTGTATAGATACGTTTATCCCGTTAATTTTAAATAAATTATATTCTGTAAAATAGTTTCCCAATTACCCCTAAGCTTGTTAAAACGTGTTCCAAATACTGATTTTAAATAACTCATTGTCATCAGACTTTTATCTATAATTTTTTATGTCAATAGTTATATATATATAACTATATAAAAAAAACTCTCATATTACGTTAATTATAAATTTAAATTTATATATAAAAATTATACATGTATATATAATTAAGTTTATTATTATGTTTACAATTAACTTTGTTAGTTTAAGTCATATTACATCATATAATTATTATTTCTAATTAACCTAATTCTCCTAATTATTTAAATTAATTATTTATTCTATTAATTAATTATTATTTCTGGTTAACTTGTTTTATTTTAAACACTTCATGCTTTTAATTGATGAGACACACTTTTTTTCTAGAAGCAGTAAGATGTGGGGAATGTAGATAGGCAGGACATAAATCCCGTGGGTAATTAAGCTCGCAAAGAGTCCTTTTTTTAAGGTCCTTTTTTAATTGCTTATTCATGCTTAGCGGTAGTATAGTTACTTTTACAAATTTAAGACAGCACCTGCTACCTCTTATTCATGTTGTCGCCATCCGCAATTGCAATTAAGTACTTGCCGCTTTCTATCACATTTACACACACGCCAAAATTTTGCATTTTACATTGATTCTATATGTAATTTCTTGTAACTATGAAATATTATTACATTGTTCTTTCCATAGAAAGTTTCGTGAAAATTATACATATTTTAGTTATTTACTATACATACATATTTTATTATAATTATACATATTTTACTTATTTTACTTATTAGATTTAATTTAATTCTAGAGTTATTCTATACACATATTTAGTTATAAATTATTCGAAAATTATATTTCAAAATTTTTATAGCGACAAAATGAATTTAAAATAGATTGGTTTTAAAAAATAGATTTTAAAACCTACAGTAAATGGAATGATGCTAGTATTATATTGCAATGTAATGTAATCCTAAAGTAAACATTTTATTTCTTTTTTTACGCAGTTTTTAGAGAAACTTGATAAATTTATGTTATTTTTATAATTTTGAAAATAATTTATAGTAAAAATACATTACACCCATAAAACAAATGTAAAAACAAGCATTCTCGTATTCGACAGTTGAATACAATCGCGCGGCTTTAAATTTCCGTTATAAAAAACATATTTGAGCGCAAGTCGATCCTCGAAATTGTTAAATGCTTTTGCCAAACTCTCCATGATTCAACGCAGTCCTGGCCACAAAGCGATTCCTCGGGGCTCGCATCGCAAAAATACGTGACCGCGACTCGATGCACGCTTTTCGCAAGCGAGTATGCTCCACAAGTGATACTACCGCTCAAATACAGTCAAAACGTTTGCATTTAGCGCACTCGGCGCACTTTTTCCCTGCTCGCGGCTCCACACCGCATTTAGCACCGTCTATCAAATTAGCTCGATTCCAGATGACCTGCAGTCACGCGCTTCGGCCCGCTCTTTGTCCCGGGCCCTTTTGTTCGGATCCGCTCGCTCGCTTTCGGAATCGGACACCAGCGGAACTGGCGCGGTATCCAAATGGCATAACGATATTACATAACGATCGTTAGTGCGCGGTTCTGTGCATCTTTCACAGAGCGGCACGGCGGTTTCTCCGAGGCTCGAAGATGGACCCAATCTTCCAGTCGATCTCGTGTGTTCATGGTATCTTGCTAATGGTTTCTCTCTGACTGCAAGATGTTCACGAAAGCGAGTGGCCAGAAACCCACCCCTTGTATCTAATAATTTCGGTCTTGAGAGAGAAATGTTATGAGGGAGATGACTTGGAAGGTCAATACGTATGCATGCCAATATTTCGCAATGATCAATTTTGTATTCTATTCGCATGGCATCTCGCACGATTAAGATTTCTTTCGACAATTTCAATTAGCATTTTCCGATAGGAATGTCGTTGTGATTACAACAGCGCGCGCTCATTGATTGACCCACATAACGCACGATGTCTGTAGAGTACTTCAGGTCGTTCTTCCTAATTCCCCGTATCCAAAAATGTTTATAGATTTTGTAGGATTGTATCGACTAACAATTCTATATTATAAAGAGATACAGAGAGAGAGAGAGAGAGAATAATTTTATTATAAATCCTAAGGGGTAATTTTATTATAATTAATAATTAAATAATTAATTATTTATTGACTGTCTTAATCAACAGTTTCTGGATATGGACAACTTGGGAAAGCGTTTTATAGATGTTCATAAATCAATCTATTACCACATATTCCAAAATTGCTTGCGCAGGCTTTCGTGTCACTTTACCAGCAAAGATACGTCAGCATTCACCATATCGCCATTTACCTCTTTCCTACACATGGCTGTCTATTTCGTTACCTATCCAAAGAACGACATTAATTTATTCCGCAATTAAATTCCGTACACGTTACTACACTGTAAAAGCAAGTCCGTATATGGCTGGCGAAAACTCTCAAAGGTACGCGCGATCAGCCGCAGAACGCGATCTATCGAACATAAATTTAGACCGACCCGTTTCCCGCGAGTTACTTCGCGCGCTACGCATTTAATTAAAATTACTAAACTTAATTAAACCGAACGTCCGCGCACCATTGTCGGCCGCTATTACACCATGCGAGCTGCGATAGATGTCGTTTTGCCACAGGCCGAACCCGGCTTTCTCTTTTGACGCTCATTATCTTCTGTGTTAACTCGTAATGACGGCAGGTCCGATTACGATTGCGACTCAAGTACGGGAATTGATATCGGGAATACATATATA